>JAQIWH010000728.1:0-41795 GCA_034695005.1 Cryptops parisi | reverse complement strand
ATCACATGACTACATTGACCAATCCGAGAGCACGCCGTGAACGGAGTAAAATACACGGTGCCGTGTACGTAGCCACTGCCTAAATATTAAGTGTATTAACAGTGATTGGCAGTAATCTCAACTCACACTGTATTAACTGTTTTACATTTAATACAGTAATTACTAGTTAAACTACTTTTACAGTAATTACTGTGTAGTTATAACTACTGTACCTAGTTGAACTACTACCAATAATGATAATAAATAAGTTTACTGTCAATTTGCAGTGCCACTGTAGAGTGTCTTTTTAGTATGGCAGGTATGGTAAATTTTACTTACACCAAGAACAATGTGTTTATTTGCTCACAGTATTTGAATATGGAGTTTTGACTTATTATACAGGGTGATCCAAATGTTAGGAGGACTCAAAGTACCATAAGCTGTCGCGCTTTCGGTTGTGGCAATAGTTGTAATAATATCCCATTTCAACTGTCAATTAGTTTGATTTATTGTCTCTCCTCCTACATGAAACATAATTTTCTGAAACCATAAGTTCATTATTGCAATCACAGGGTGTTATTTTGAATTGTATTTTGACAAGACACGACACTGTCAAAATAAACAAATTGCAAGTTTTACCAACTAACTTACATTCCAGAAATAAAATTTATACTATACTTATAGATTATTTTCATAAAACGTCCATAAAACCTAAACCTCATTTTGCCGAAAGAGGAAATAGGCCTATATTATAAGTAGATGGGAGACAATAAAAAGACAAGCACATAAGGAACCCACCCGAGGTACTTTTAGTAGGAAACCTTACCAAAATGTCAAAGAACCGAAATTTTCACACGTGATGTAAAGGGTAGCTCATCTTCCCAAGTTGTGTATTGCTTGTGACTACTTCTCGTCGTCGTCATGTGATTTTCAATGATTTTCATTACTATAATAAGACCATGAAGTGGAGCCATCATTTCTTTAAAGTTTTGTCGTTTAATCATAACAACAACAAGTACGAACGGAAAATGTTAAATCTCACGTTGTCAACTTCCGCTCAAATGTTGTGGACACTCGCACGTGATACGATCCCAATAACATTTCGGATTTCATACAAGTTGTTCAAGAAGCTCCGCCCACTTTTTAAAACAACAACAAACAAAAAAAACTTAAATTAAGTTTAATTATATTTATAATTTGAAATTTTTTTTTAAATTTTGTTTATTTTTTAATTTTAAAAAACACAATATTTATTTATTAATTAAAAAAAACAACCTTGTTGACTTTTATCAACAAGTCTTCCAAAATACGAAAAACTGATTCAATGGATAAACAGATGACGACGCCCCCTTCGCAATGACGTCATTTCGCGAATGCTCATTGTTTAAAACTCGGAAAAAAATTCGAATCAAGATGGCTAGGTATGTAGTAGGTGTTTCCTTGCGTGTTACAACAATCTTCAAACTATATAGCTAACGTTAACATTTTTGAAGTCGAGAAGAAATCCAATTATGTGGTATGAATCGTTCTTTTTCCATTCCAGAGTGTAGAAAATCGGGTGAAAAAAAAAATAGTAATGTTCCGATTAAAAACCTCAAAAACTATACACCAACAAATTCTGTCCAGTTAGAATTTTACAATTTTGTTGGATAATCTGCTGATCGTATGTCACATTGTAAGTGTCAAATTAAATTTATTTTAATTCACCTGGACTTTTTTTTTTTAAGAAACATACGTGTGTTCATAAATAATACAACTAAAACGACGATATTCATTTTGTGTCATTTTCTATTTTTAGGTTATATATCATCATCTGCCATGGATTTCTAAACCAGCTCATTCTATAAACCGTATTGCAAAACTGGAATATAGCTTATAGAAAAATATATATATATATTATATATAAAATGGCACGAGAGCCAGTTATCCTCAACGTTTACGATATGGTTCGTATATATTTTTTCGTGCTTCGTAAAAGATATAAAGACACGTCGACGACGTTATGTTCGCCGATGTTACGTTATTTGTGTTTATTGACACGCTATAAATAATGCATGGCGTGTTATGTAACTCTGTACTTTGTATGTGGAAAGTTGTCTTGTATACGTACTTCCTGCTAAAGTTAGTGTCCTACAGTAAATTCCTGTCACAGTTCGCTGAATGTTATTGATGAGTGTGTGTTACGTCAAGTTTTCACGGATCATCAGTTCGTTTGTGCTTTCGTCATTATAAATTTATTAAGTGCGATTGGCTTAGAATTTTTAGTAGTAGTTATATTTCAAGTGTCGATATAAAAACTTTTATTTTAAATACTTTACAGTATTGGATAAACGAATATGTTGCCAATTTGGGAATTGGCGTTTATCATTCAGGAGTGGAAACGTATGGAACAGGTAAATAGATATGTATTTAAATAGTATTATTATTATTATCTAGTTTAGTTCATTACTCCCTTTGTTCCCGTGGTTTACATTTCATGTAAAACTTTCTAGTAATCTAAATATGCAAGTTAGTTGGTGAAACTTGCAATTTGTTTGTTTCCGAGATAGTGTCATGTAAAAATGACACCCGCTGTGACTGCAAATAATGAACCTATGGCTTCAGAAAATTATTATGCTTCACCTAGTAGACACGCTAAATCAAAATAATTCATAGTTTAAAAGTGAAATAACAGTTTTTGTTGTAACAAAAGCTCGACAACCTACTTGAGCCCTAACTTTTGGATCATCCTGTATAATAAATCGAAACTATAATACTCATAGTAAGCATATGTGTAAGTAAAAGTGAAACCATTGTTTCACTTACTCGCCTTGTATTACAGAATATCTTTATAATCGACTCAAAATTTAGATTTGAAATTAAATAAATATACTGTGAGAAACGTAAATCATATTTTTTTGACGGAGGGAGTATTATCTATTTGGTTTTTATAATTGGATAAATGCCAATGTATTTTTATTTTTAATAAACAATTTAGAATTTGGCTATGGAGGACATCCCTATTCATTTTCTGGCATTTTTGAGATTAATCCACGTGATGCTGAAGATTTAGGAGAACAGTTCACATTCAAGTACGTATCGGAATTATTCATTTGTTTTTAGTAATCCAAAGTCTAAAGAATTTTTAAAAAAATAATCCATTCGTAGGCAGTCAATACACTTAGGTTATACGGATTTCATGGAAGCGGACGTGCGAAGGATAGTCAACGAATTGGGAAAAGAATTCACCGGTGACAAATATCACTTGATGAATAAGAACTGCAACCACTTTTCTACTGTTCTAAGTCAGGTGATTCTGGTTCCCTTTTAAATTGTCATTTGAACATTTCTCAAACGAAATCCTACATCTTCACCGTTAATGACCATCGTTAGGATGGTCGGATACTTTGAACCATATTTGTAATGTAAAAATTTGATATACAGGGTGTCCCAAAAGTCAGTCCACATAGGATATGTATTTAACACTAATGTTCGTTTAATATCGATTTATTAATTAGTTGCAGAGTTTGGTGGAAAAACGGTGTCGATCCACTTACATCGTTATTCCCCAAAATGCATATATTCAATCGTTTTAGACTAGTCTATAGCATAAAGATATTGGGCTGCCTATAATTTGCACTGACTTTTTGAAGCAAGAAAATGGAACGTGACTATTTTAAATCTGAACTTATTTTTGTGATTTCTTTTTTTTTGTTGCTTCGTTCGTTTCACTTCCAAAACAATGGAAAAGCATATTTCTAATGGGTTTATTGTATACGTTTTTTCCTATGGGGCTTGACTTTTGCGACGCCCTGTATTTGATTTTGATGTTACCGTTTCAATTTTCAGATCCTATCGGGTAACGGAATTCCTACGTGGGTCAATCGTCTCGCTTACTTCAGTTCCTGCGTTCCATTTCTTCAGCGTTGCTTGCCGCAAGAGTGGTTGACGCCAGTGGCTCTGCAGGCGACGATCAAAGATTTTCCTGGAAGTTCTAGTCCGTCAAATTCCAATTCGAGCAGCAGATAAAAACCAGCCGAGGATAATGAATGAATGAATAAATGCGGATCGATTTTCGCACAACTTTTTTCTAAAACCTACATGCAAAACATCTTGGGCGATTATATATATACATATATATATATATATAAAACTACTACACCGAGTACCTTAGCAGCCAAATTAAGTAACTTTTACCTCTTCCAATGAACTGACATCTTTTTAAAAGGTTCCTAGGGTGCAAGTTTTTTGTTCTTTTTGTAAAAGTAGAATATTATGCCAAATGTTAAGATAGTTGGCAATATATTCTACAAAATAAAAATATGGAAAGCGTTTATTTGAATTACTTATTTTTTTTTTTATATATATATCCTAGAACAGTTATCAGAAACTATGCCAAGTAATGGTTAGAGAAACAAAAATTGTTAAAAAAAAAGATTTGTTTTTTTTTGGATAGTTACATAGAAAGTAAATTTTTTAGATGAATTTAACTATCGTTGCCAACTGTTAACTGTACCATTTGTAAAAACAACAACAACTATGTAGTGAATAACTGCCTTATATATATTGACGATACTGTATATCGTGTAGTAGATACTTCGGAGGAATCGTCCACTAGAAATTTCTTCATGTCTGGATGTTTAGAAGACGTTGAAAATTCATGCGTCCGGTTTTTTGGGTTTTGTGATTTATTTTTATTTATTTTTTGGGGGAAGTTTCTTTGTATTCAATTGAATTTGAAAATTTTTGAACTTTTTTATAAGTGCGGTGCTGATTTCGACTTTGAAATTTTCTTTTCGAAACGTTGTTCGTCTTTTAAATTTGCTTATTTGATACGTCATCTACTCAGCGGGATAAATAAAACGACTTGCAGTTATTTTGAATAAACGGTTTTTTTTTTGTAAAATGAAATTGAATTGTGTTTATTAGTTCGATTTATCACAGCAAAGATATTTCTTCGTACGCAAATTATTTCATTTTTCGTTTTTTTTTTTTTTACAATATATATAAAAAAAAAGCTTGGTTACTCAAGTGTGTCGAAAAATATTAAATAATTAGATATTATTATTATTATTATTATTATTATAGAAAATTATCGTCGTTAACTTACAGTTAAGAAGCGTGATGGTTTTTCGTTCACCATTTCACTACGATCCGATCTCCGTCTTCGATCGCGAAAAACGACAGCATTCGCAGATCGTTGTCGAAAAATATTTCGTTCCCGTGCTGTCGAAAAATGTAGAATTAAAAATTAGAAAGTCGAAGCAGTAAAAAAAAATTTTATTTTTAATTGCTGACTATTGTGAGAAAAAAAATATTAATTTGAAACCCTGACCTTGGATGAAATGTATGACACGGTCAATTGTTCGTTGCCGCTTTTGAAAAGTTGTCGCAACAAGAGTTTGAATTTTTGAACAGTCATGGAATCTATGAAACATGAAACGAACATCGTTTTGGTCACAAAACAAACAAACGTCAACTATTGAAACGGTTTAACACTCACATGGGATTTTTTTGTTGAACGTTTCGTGACTCATCGGGCTTGTTATGTACAGAGCTGTTTGCACGATTAAGGACCGCAACACGTGAAATGCGACTTTCTTATGAATTACTAGTAAGCTAGGTTCACAACTAATGATGTTGCAGTAAGCTTCCGAAATGTTTAAAATTCTCCGTTTTGACTTATTCGTTTATTTCACTGCCATGAATTTACACAATTCGTGGACACTAAATTGTCTATTAAAATTTACATACCCGTGAAAATGGGTGATCCGACGGATTCTTTCGATGAAGTCACCAAAATATCTGTACTTACCTATAGAAACGTACCACTTCCAGCGCTGCGACCTGATTGGCAAATCTCATGCCTCTCACCCGATTGGTCATAACCTATTATAGCATCTGACTGGCTAATTATTTGTTTACTGTGGTTGTTATGTTAACTGAGGTTTCCATCTCAGTCTAGCTAGGCTTATATAGGGTAAGACTAATTTTCAAACAAAAGGATCATCCGTAAACCGAGAGTTGCTTGTATTAGTGCGTCTAGTAAATGAAACTATAATTTATATATAGATGAAGGATACAGAGTGTTTTACTCTTGATATTAGTGACTTGCTCTTTCAATTCCGAAGCTTCAACAGCTCCATGCTCTATATTGGAAATAAAAGAAAAGTGAAACAACGCTGTATAGCTATGTCTAAAAACCACCTTTAAACATTAGAATTGAGGAGAATTATATACATTTATAAACATAATAAAATGCATATAAAATGTAAAAAAATGTTGGACTTACTCTTAATAAGACGTTCATATCGCGGATGTTCTTGAGCAAATTCCGAGAGCAACTTGCCATTATTCATTTTAACGATGTCTAACCAAACTTGGCCGTATTTTTTAAGGTAATCAAGTTCCGCACCTCTTCGTTCGTCGGCGGTAACCTGATGTCGAAAACAATTCACCCGGTGAAACGAATATGTTACGAAGCGAAAGATTTACTCAATTTAACATTGCCGTACCTGTGTACGATTCAACATTTTCAATTGTCCGACCTTAGCGATGAAAAGTTGTCTGACGGTTTCAGGTTTATTCGAATAACAAACGGGATTGTTGCTCATCCGGAGTTCGACGAAGCTGAATAATTTATCTAGTTCGGAAATATCTCTCCACTGAAAACAAGGTTAAAAAATAAACGTAAGGAATTTTTTTAACCTCTAAATGAAATTTAAATGAAAAGATGTCAAAACAAAAGAAAACCAATTCACATTTTTGTAGTTATTGTCAGACAACCGCAAAACTTGCAATGATCGAAAAAGCTTTGATGTCTCGGAAATAGCAGCATCAGGAAAATACATTGTATCTAAACCACAGTTGCTCAGATCTAACGTTGTTAACCTGTGAATTTAAAAACAAATCGCCCGTCAGTATACTTAATACACGTTTGCTTAGATATTTGTACGATGTTTCATGATTATTTCATAAATCAAGAGTTGCCTCATATAATGTAACTCATTATAGCAACAAAATGTTTGTTTACTTGGGAAGCAAGCCCAACTTCAGTACTTCATCCCAGGATGTGATGCGATTCGAATTTAAATTCAGTACTTCCATCTGTTGAAAACATGGCAGTTCGAGAGAATGCAACGACGAGATTTTGTTGCAAGAAACCAGTAAGCAGTGTAAGTTAGGCATGATCTGGATGCTCTTCACAATCTAAAATTTCACATTAAGTGTCAAAATCAATAATGTCACACCTTGCAAATTTTGTATAGCAATCCCCATTTGGATAAAAGTTTCTGGATTTTGCAAACAAATTAATTTGTTTTCTATTTCATTTCGATGAAAAATCTTTAGGTAACAAACGGCACAAGTTGAAAAAATAGGAAAATACTAGATGATTGCCCTGGCGCAACACACGCTACCTAATGGTGGGGTATGTTAACAGTGTGTTTGCTCTGTCAACATACGTTGCCTAGAGGTGACGTATGTTTCCCGTGGATATCATTGTTCACCCTGGTTGCTATAGTAAACCTGCATAGATTTAGAACATAGTGCATACCTAAAAAAATTATATATATAAAGATGACCCAGCGTTACCTATGTCACCTTTTCCCAATTTTCCATTTTTTTTCACCAGTGCCAATTTTTTACTGTGCAGGGGAAAATCTGGCAATTTTTAGGTTTATCGATTTTTTCAAGAACACATCAACAGTGAGGGGATTGCTGTAATTACAGCCATCAAATTCCTTACTTGACTCCAATCAAATTCCATTTTACCAAGTTTCAGTTCTTGTACGCATCGGAACGCCTCTTCCGATTCCAATGGCAATTCGTCTGTATTTAATCTGTTGTCACTATAGTGAAATCAACCATCTTGTTATTACAACTTCTTTTTTTTTACAATAATAAAAAAACATATCTATTTCATCCGAGACAATGACATCACTGAAAAGGGTGCGAACCGCACTGGGTGACACCCCAACGACAGTCTTATATAAATGTACGTGCAGCGTTTCAACAGCAGTTTATTAGTTTTCATAAAAACATCCCAGTTGTTAGTTATACATATATTTTTCGTCAGCCCAGCTTATTACACTATATCAATATACCTTCTGTATTTTCGCAAATATAAGACGCGCTCAAATATAAGATGCGACTTTTGGCGGTTCGAGTAAAAAATAAATTACATACGACGCACCCTATTATAAGACACACAGCTTACCGAACAATGCAACCTAAGCCGTGATTGGCTCTCATGTAATGTGTTTGGTAATAAGAACACTGGAGGATACTGAAGATCCTAACTGACACTCATTCATCTACTGTTTGTTATATTCTACCAGTAATACCATAATGATTTTTTATGGTATCTAGTTGATTATTATAATTCATATAAGACACTCATTAATATAAAGGAGCACCTTGTGTGAAATCCAGGTGACACCAACAATAGAGATGCCACCGATCTGCGAGTATCTTTATTATACATATTTTGCTAACAACATGCAACAGGTGTAAAATCCGTTCCGTACTTCATCCCACGTCCAAATTACATTACAACTATTAACGTTGTAATGGATAATTGTAAACAAAACCAGTGAAATACAGCATTAGCGATAGTTGAAAGGAATCATTTCTACCAACCTGACGTCTAACGAGATGAGTTGTTTCGTGTGTCTGACAATGTGAACGACGTCCTTCCACGAGATGAACAAGTTTTGCGCAAGGTCCAATTCTTTAACGTTGGGCGTGAAACCATTGAGATTTTCATGCGAGTCGCTTCCGTAAATCTTCATGTTCTTCACAGCAATGGTTTTCAGCTCATTCAGACGGCTTGAGAACCAAAAACAACAAACCAAACAAAACACATGACAAATGTCGTCCTGGAACGGAAACTCATTCGTCAAGTTGCCTCTAACGATCAACAAGAAAAACCTTTATACCTTTGCATTTCGCTGATCTTATCAAATCCGATCATCTGCGACGGTTTGGTGCCGAAATAAATGGTTGGTTGTTCAGCTTCCATTTTCTCGTGTTTGTATTTTTCTAGAACCGCCATTATGTACGTTATCCCAAAATCAATCTTGTTGGGTCGAACGAAGGATCCGGATGTGGGATGTCTAGTACATTAATTACAGGCCGAATTAATTTAGTACTTTCAATACTAACGATTAATAACGTCACAGAGCGAATTTATTTGTGTTGCTCCGTAAAAAAGTTAAAAAATTTGCACCTTGTTTGAAAGTATCTGATGCCTTGATTCGTTCCATCATGTTTCCCTCTGGATGGGTCATCCCATTCAACGCCGAGCCATAAACCTATAATTAAAAACACACGTTTAACATCTGACAGCCCAGATTCATAAGCATTTTATTACGGACATCACTAAATGAAGCGTGTTCCCCTAAAAGGTCCAATTCACCCAATGTTATGCATCAACCAAACAAAAAGTCCATATAAACAGAAATGCTTCCCCTCCAAGGTAACAGTAGCGTGATTGCATAGACCACTTGTCTCAATACTTGATGTAGGTATGCATTTCCAGACCCATGTTTATACCAAGTAATTTGCTTTGTTTTGATGCGTAGCTTGCAATCAAAACTTTACTTAGCGCTGTAGCAAGCTACGAGCTGAGCGCACGATGGAAAGACAAGGAATGCTAAGCGCTGGCTATGAAATAGTTGGTTTTCTATTGTCCAACTTTTGTCACCAATGCTCATTGGCGAGGGAGTGTTCCTAACATTTGTCGCACTCAGCCAGTATTTCGATCCCTTCTACAGCTATCGTGCTTATCAAAGCATAGGTCAATATTTGTCCGATCAAAGTGAAGTTTATGACTATAAACCAGTCGATTTGGAATTTTTGTTGGATTAATATCTTAAGAGTTCTGGTGAATGGATTTCAATCAAATTCTGGATACGTACTCAGTAGCAAGTGCAATAAATACAAGGTTTGGCCCCAGGTCAAACACAAGATCGATCGACACAGCCACCTTGCTAATCAAATTCTATCCTGTTTCTGCTCAAGACTATTACAAGTCATACCGAAAGAAGTGCAAAAAGCGATCGTAACGTTTTTATCGATAAAACGACATTGCGTTCGGTACGACTCTCGTATATATTGAATGGTGATACCTTCGTTTCCTTCCAAGTAGCCTTCAAATTGGACAGTTCCGAAATTGCCATTGTGTACAAATCTGCGTCCAACTGTTGTGCTGGACATTTCTGAAATGTACATACAAATTACAACAAAACATTAAAAACATCTTTTTTCTCAATCACTATGGTCTATTGCCAACACAATTTTGTTTCAGGGTAATAAAAGCCAAATTTGTGATCACGATTCTTTCACAACACATTTCAAAGACATACAAAAAAAAATCAGCAATGCTTCAAACAAAGAATCATAACTCGAAAAAAAAAATCATTTTTAATTGCCCATGATTTATTAAGGAATAGAGTTAAAATAGTTTTTCACACATCATCACCATTAAATATGGTTCATGCACTTGTAGGAACTTTGTTTACTTGCAGTTGATTTTGCAAATAAGAAGCTAGCAAAAAACAAAAAATAGTGAAACTCAAAAACTTAGTGGTGACTACACATAATAAAACTATAGTTTAACATAATAATAATAAATCTAAAAAAAAAATAATTATCAAGCACTATTACCAGGAGCGTAATAATAAAAAGCAACAAAAAATATCGTAACATTGACAAAACTGAAAAAAAATTCCAACAATATTTACGAACAAAAAAATGAAATACAATAATACAATCCAAATATGACGGTGACTGCAAAACAAAAAAATAATTAAATAAAAAATTATTTCACATTTTTCATAAATCCAAAGTCACTATTGATAAATGTTTTAAACCAAAAAATCAAATGAAAAATGTCCTTTGACCTGAAAAATGACATTTCGTTTAGTGTCGTATTTATTCAAGTTCACTTTGAGAAATAATAAATTCGTACAAACGGTAATAGTGTTAATAACAACTGAATACGTAAATCTAAATAATAATAATAATAATAATTTAAAAAAAGGGATAATATAATTATTAAGTTTTTCATAAAAATCTTTGGTTGCATTAATTTTTTTTTTCCAGGAACATTGGTACGTTATAAGTATAAATTTAGAAAGAAAAAAAAATAGAGTTGAGTATCGAGGAAACAAACGTCCTTTCACTATGATATACAGGGTGTCTCAGCCAAGGCTTACACTCGAAAAGATTAATATGATGAAAATTTTGAGTTTTGGATGTAATAGCAACTTGGGGTGCTATTTTAATTGACCTTGAAATTAAATTTTTTAAAAAAAATAACATGTTAAATTTTAAACAGCGCTGGGTAGGTATCAAGTCATATTTAAAAAGTTGTAGGCAACAGCCCATATAGTCAGTATCGACTGTGGTTTATTTCCAACAATCCAACAAAATTATCCAATAGTAGCGATAACAATGTTAATGCAGCAGCTTCACTGCATACAACTCTGGCTACGCAGTGAAGCTGCTGCATCATACTGGGCAATCACTATTATCGAATAATATTGATTTTCCAGTTGGATTGTTGGAAATAAATGAAACGACAGTCGATTCCGACTATATGGACCATTGCCTACAACTTTCTAAATAAGACTCAATACCTACGACACATTGTTTATATTTCAACAGTGCCATTTCTTGAAAATTAATTTCAAGATCAATGAAAATAGCACCATTCTATATCTAAAACTCAGAATTTTCATTAAATTAGCTTTAGAGTATAAAATTAGCAAGCTTTGGCTGGGATGCCTGGTTATACTTAAGAAGTAGTTAATTAAAAAAAAAAATTAATTAATTAAAAACAAAAATTATCATTCTTGAATATGTATATAGCTATTTAAATGCTCTGCTGTAGCATGCATGCAAAGGCACATTCTTATTTATTTTTTAAAGATCCTCGACATAATCATTAAAAAAACAAAACTGAGAAACAAGATTGAAATATTATGCAAAAAAAAAAAAAAAAAGGAACAATTATTTTTTTTATAAATAAAACTTTTCTTAAATTTTTTTTTTTTAGGATTCAAGTTCAAATAGGAAACAAACTACCAGAATTATATATTTAATTATATATAATATAAAAAAAAAATTGGAAAACTCAAGCCTATATATATATATAGTGGCAGACATTTTCCTAGGAATCTGCATTAATACTGTCGTCAAAAACTTCTTTGTGTTTTGCTGCGTTTTTGTTTTTTTTAAAAAACCTCACCTAGATGGAACACATGCAGTTGGTTCTCCCGTGATCATCGTCATAAAATATATTTATATCAGAAGTCCACAAAGACTAATAAAAAGATGGCACTTTTATATTAAACCCTCCTCCCTAAAAATATCCACAAAAAAAAAAAATTAATATATTTATATAATATATATGTATATTATGCGGAAAGGAACATAGTTGTACTAGTAGAAGTATGCAAGCTGCAAATCCATTTCACATGGTTTGAAAAGAATAACTGAAAATGATCCACATTTGAAAGATATTAGTGTGTCGTTAAACAACGACAACAGACTTTTTTTTTTGGTTAGCGTTAGTTACGCTAACGTGGTTGTACACGTCGCTAAACGACTTGTGTTTTATCACATCGTTCGAAACGCAGCACGTACTGGGCCAGAAGAATAAAACTTATCACATTAAATTCACCGGGTTAATGATTAAAAACAAAACACAATTAATGGCACGTTGAACTCTTATTTCTGCCATAATAAAACGTTTTAAAACTCGTCCAACTTCGGAGCGTTGAGACGGTTGCACAGCGTCGAAAACATTGTGAGCGCTAGGTTCACGGGATTTTAAACATGGACCAATAGTGGGACGTTTGTCTTAATTTTTTTTGTGTGTGTGTGTGTCAACCTACGATCATTGATCAGAAAAAGATCCGAGAAGTTGGGTGGAATCACGCCGTGATAACTTGAAAAAAAGTATAGTTTTGAGAAAAAACTTCCGTTACCTTCAAATTTAAGATTAAACAAAATTCCTGTTTGAAACTGTCTATTTTTAGAAGCAAAATGAGCAGGTTTTGCAAAAAATTTCATATTCACAATAGTTTCCATGTTCTTGCTTCAAAAAAGTGCAAATCACAGGCAACCCAATGTCGTTGTTATAGACTGGTCTAAACGATCAACATAGATGCATTTTAAAGAATAACGATGCTAAGTGGATTTACGCTGTTTTTCCACCCAACTCCTGAATTTAAATTCTGTGAAACTCGAAAATTAAAAATGAACCACCAACAGCAACTTCACAAATGTTAAATTTCTCAAATGAAAATGTTGGCATTCTATATTGATTTAACCAATGATGTATATAAAATGAACAATAATGGATTAACGTATAATAAATAAAAAAAAATTTCTTACTTAAAAAAAATAAAACAACACAAAATCCTACGTCTTGTGTTTGAAGCCGAATATTCTTAAGACTCTAACGTCTTTTAACTGCACGAATGAATGAATGAATCTTGGAACATTTTTGTTGTCCTAGCACTATTACCTTTCATGTATCGGTTGACCTATATGATGGCAACCAAATATTGATCAGTAATTATTAAAGCAGCGAAAACCTGAAATTAAAACAAACCTCTACTAGCAAGGCCTTGCAACGTTGACTTTCAAAAAGAAAATTAAAAAGTCATTCCACATTGATTTTTTACCAATGACAAACGTCCCCAGTTCTAATTTTTCCTCACTTAACAAAATAAACTACAAAACAAAACAAAAGAAAAACCGCTGTGATAAGTTTTGAGATGTGTGCAAGTCTCAAACTGAATGTCTTAAGACATTTGTCTTTTAACCGTAGCCATTCAGCTTTCTTTGTATTGGATCGATTAAAATGGCTATTCTCCTAGAAATTTTTTTTCATGTGTGCGTTAATCACCACATAATAAAATGATTATTAAACTATATGAACAGTTACAATTTTAAAAAGCTAAACAATGAAAAAAAAATTAATTTTTTTTTTACGACTCGCCCCAAAAAATTTTGGTTAAGAAACAAGTCTTCTCGTTTTGAACCAGAATCGCGTTTGGCGTCGAAAGTTAGGAACTCCGAAGTTAGACCAAAACAGCGTATCACACACTTTTGGATCAAATTATAGACTGAGATTCTAAATAACAAAATAACTACAATAATATTGAAATAAACAAATCACTCCACGCAGCTTTGCATGCTTCCGTCTAACAATCGAAGCAGGGGGGGGGAACTGTCAAGTGGCAAACGCTACGTTAAAAGTGCATCTCAACTTAAAAAAAAACCTAGACACATGATGGAGCCAATTCCCGAAACGAATATTCTGACTACATCAGATGCAAAAAAAACGAAAAACGTTGAAAATCTATCAAAAATAACCAAACAAAAAAAAAATTAATTAATTAATAAATTAAAAGAAAATCTAAAAAAGCAGAAAAACCAATATTTTTCATCTGCACGGTGCAGATTGTTTGGATTCACGATCAACTTCGCCAAGTTGTGTGCGATATAAAGAACAATGCTTAAGAGCAGCATCAGATGCGATTTGTTTTCAACACAAATGACAGAAAAACAAAAAATGTGCATATCATAATATACGAATTAATACGTTGTCAATAATAATAATAATAATAATAATAATAATAATAATGCGGATGAAAAGTTAACGTGATGTTTTTTTTACACCATACTCAATATGGCAGTAGATTATACACATTGCATGTGTAATAACTAGGACCCAAACTTATACGCATTTCTTCATCAAACTCTACCCACAAAAAAAATAAGAAATGTCAAGGTTTCAACACATTACCTGTTATTTTTTTTTGGGTGTATATTTCATAGTTTGTTTTTTTTATATATATATATATAAAACACTCCTATTCACCGGTAACATTCGTAGTAAAAAACAAAACAAAATTGAAGACAAAAAATGCATATAAAGTTGCTCCCTAGTAATAACAACCATTCACCTTTCACAAAGAGTTATTGCCTAATCAGTCACAGGAACTTGGGAATGCATTTTAGTCTGTTTGTATTTTTTGTTAGTTTTTTTTTTAAAAATTTATCCAACTTATTTTTATTTTTCAAGTGTTGCTTGCGACGTTGGTTTTCATGGGACGCGATGGTCAGGTACGCACAGAATCGATCACGTTCCAGCGAAAAGTGAAAACACAACCGAAAATAAAACAGAAACCGATGAAAAAAAAAACAACCAAAAAAACGAACAAGAAAAAACCACTTTTCTCTCACTGGACATAACGAAACCGTATTGGACCACGAACGTTCTCGGGGTTGATCGCCTGTCCCTTCTGTAAGATCACGATTTTGCCCTCGATGGCAAGATCGCTGCCCACGTCGCGCACCAACTGCATCACGCTCCGCCACCCGTTGGGGAAGAGTTTGCGAGCCACCTCCGAAGGACAGATGCTCTTCTCCATTCCTCTCTCCTTGGTCAGACTTATGATTTCGTCGTGGATCAGTTTCCGCAGGGTCGCCTCGTCCTGCGACACCATTATGCTCACGTCCTGAGCTGTCAGGATCGGTTTCGGCGACAACCCCTCACTGATTACGTCGCGTTTAATTTTCTTGCTCTGAACCGAATGGCACTGAGACATTCGCTTCAGGTCTCTCGAATGGGGTTGGTAATCGTTGGACGAGACCGATCTTCCTTCACAGTGTCTTGTATCATTCAGAACACAGGCGGTGTCTTCAAGGCTGGTCTCTGTACAGGTACAATAGGAGAATGCATCAGCACTAATTTCGTTTTCGTTTTACTAATAATTCTCCAAATTTTTTGTTTCTTTTTGACTACTCATCTTTTTTTTTTTTTTTTTTTCAACTACAGTTTGACCGTTAAAAAAAATGCGTCAATCAACTACACCGCTAAGCAATAGGGTTGCCAAATCTAACGTTATACAACGCAGCATGCATCAATGATAGAAAGAACACTGTGAAGAAAAATTTCTACAATTTTCTAATTGAAATAAAAGCCTGCAATGCCCGCTAGGGTTCGAGATTTTTGTTTTACTGTTTCTGCTGCGACACGGGACAGCACGATACAAAAACAAATCTAGACATAAAGCAGCGGCCAACATGTCGTCGGCTTACGAGTGTAAACCTGCTAACTCCGTTTTAGCAAGTTTACAGGAGAGGCATGAACGTCAATAAAAATACGTGTAGGCAAACATCTTTGTTCATCACACATTTACACCGTTACAAGTCAAATTGAGCTCAACTGGTTTTCTTAGTTGATGCGACATGGGTTTTCCCTTTCGAATGGTATGTTAATCTTAAAATGAACCAAAATGGAGTTAACAAACAAGTTTACAATCCAAGCCAACGATATGTTCAATATCTTAACACTTAAGTCATTGATATTTAAAACACAAATACAAAACAACTATATTAAAACTGAAGCCAAACGTGAAAAGCGAGTGAATGTTTCAAATGAATAGGGTGACCAGACGTCCCGGTTTTCAGCACAATGTCCCCAAATCCCGTTTTTGGGATGCCCTTTTGTTGTTTGTTTTTTTCACTTCATATTAACCAATAAATACATACATAGAATATGTAATAGTGTAATATTATCTACTCGTTTTATACTGTTCTTTTATTTAAATAATAATCTGTTTTTGTTAGTATATTCAAGTTTCCTTCATTGAAATCTGGATATACAAAGTTTGTATGTCAAGCAAATTGATGTCAACAAGTTAAAATATTTTTTTGATGTGACGATATTAAAAAATAAAAAAAAATATTGAGGTTTTTATCGATATATCGATTGTCTTAGCGATGTATTGATTGATTGTGTTTGGGTCCCAGTTTTTGGTTTTTCAAATCTGGTCACCCTACAAATGAGTATATGGGATTCTATGGTTAGCTACAAAATGAGGAATTAAACCTGAATCGAAACTAAATTCCGATCTAATGACATTAAAGCATTTTAATGTCCCTTTGTCCCAAATTATGGTATACGCTCTCATATGTAGCTTTCTTGTGGGCTAAAAAAAAATACTTAACTATACAAATTATTTAGATGTAAACCTAATTGTTGTGCTGTATCATGTGCATCATGGCTACACGTAGCCAATGTAGGAAATCATCCTTCGTGGTAAACGTTGCCTTTATTTGTGGCTCAAGTTGGTTGTCAAGATTTCGCTGTAAAAATAGCTGCAATATTCCATTTCACTTTTTGACTGTCAATTATATTAATTTGTCATCTCTTAACTACGTGAACTACGATTTTTTGAAGGTTCATTATTGCTGTCACAACGGGTGTCACTTTTTATTGCGTGCATGTTGACATAGAATGACACCATCTCAATACAAGATATCAGAAAGAGCTTTTAAATTACTATAAGCCAATAAATTTCTCTACACCCATCCATAACTAGAAAGTTTCACATGAAATGTATACCATAATTTTGTACAATGGGAGTTTTGTACATTTCGTTGAATGCAAAATGTACAATGGTGAGCATCGAGGATCATAATGTACAGCAAGTACAAAACTAACAGATTCTAAGTTTAATCTAAAAAACGTGTTTCACAAATACTACAGTAATGAAACGTTCCTTTGTAACTATTTACTTCATCTTGGAACACAGTGGAATCCGGTTATTATAATCACAAATAACGTTATCAGTCAGCTATTGTTATTATAATCACAGTCAATCCCAGCACTGTTTTTTTTATTATCCATTGTTTAATGTTATCAGCCAGTTATTGATATCACAAAATGCACCAGTCCCAAAGTGATCCTAATAACCAGATTTCACTCTGTATCTTGTTTCAATGATGCTCACGATATTGAATCAAAACTTGTTTCTAATTCGTCTAACGACTTTTTCCTTTCTTTGCAAAACCTAGAATCACAAACTCATTTGAATTAAAATCTCTCGTAGTATATATATATATAAAGTATAAACATAAAACACTCGCTCGTAAATAAAACAAACTGCAAATCTCAAAATGTTCTTGTCTACCATCTTCCATCATAGACCCAACTACAATGAATCAAAACAAACAATGCATTATATATAGACACACACACACAAAACATATCATGCCAACCCTATCGTGTAAGTTTTGAGGAAAATAAAACAGCGTGTTCCTACGTGTGCATAACCCATACTCATTCAAAACAAGCTTTTACACAATCAAACCACACAACATGTCGAAAAAAAAATTTTTTTGTGTGTTGTATTTTTTTTTATCTTGCTCACGTTAGGCTTATCACAGGCTTTGCGAGACAATCGAGTTGGTTTTTGTTTTTTTTTATCAAGCTTCCATTTCCATAGATCTTTTAACTCGACCGTCCCTCGAGTGAAATTTGTCGGAAAAACAACGTTTGTTTTTCACCAAAAAATCATGTAACCTTTAACACTCACCCATTAGGAACTCCAATTGGTTAATTTGCTTACAGATTAACAACCTTCACATGAAAAAAACTCGGGCTCGGTGCTCTTGAAAAGCTAAAAGAGAAAAAAAAACGACATAACACTCCTCGGTGCTCTTCTCTATGGGCACGTTTTTCGCCACCTTGTGACAAATTGTCAAGCGACGATTCTACAGACAGGATGATTCCTGTCAGTTCGCTTTTATTATGCTATTCGATGGTTTAATTAGAATAGTAATTAAAATTATACACATCACAATTAATGCGTAAAGTTATTTAAAGTCTTTTCAACGCATGTGGTTTTTTTTATTTTTAATATATTGTATTTGTTAATTTTTGACTTGAAGTCATTTGAATTTGAACTCCATTTTGTGTCTAATTGAAGCTGATGGGTTACAAACGGGTTCGTTGAACTGAAGTACATAAAATATCTCGTACTTTAATATTCTAATTTTTTTAGATATAAAAATCATTTTGTACAATAAATTAAACAGATGATAGTGCACTTATTTTTTAATTTAAAAAATAATTTAAAATGATTACACAATATTTTTTTTTAATATTGTGTCTTCTTAAAATATCTTAAAATTAAATTAAAATGTAATAATATTGAAATAATAATAATAAATTAAATAAAATCAAATCATGTTCTACCCTTTTAAAATTAAATAGCATTAAATATGTAAGAATTTGAATTCATAAATTTTATAATTTTATTTACACCCACCACACTTCCAAACTTACATCATTTTTAATAAAATTCAAAAATATTAAAAAATAAATAAATATAATTTACTTATATATTCATATTAAAAAATATCAACTATAAAAAAAAATTAAAATAATTTTATTATTCCATCCACTTTAAGATAAGACACAAAAAATGTAAACAAAACAAACAGCAGCCTTGCTACTTTATCTTTGCCTCCAATAAAATGAACTATTACTTTACATTACTAAAAGTAATGTACTTTACATTACTATTTTATAAATATTTACCCAAATATATCTGCATAAGAGTAGTAATAGTAATAGCAACAATGAACTGCATAAAATTTAAATTAGAACAGTGAACTACGTAAAAATAAGCATAAAACTTTGCCTAGGTTAATTTTAAGTTAATTATACACAGTCAATTAACTTTTTCTTCCATTTTTATTACAAATAACAAGTAAAAATAATATTTAAAAGTCGAGCAACAAAAAACAAAGGGGGGAGTCGATGAATATGAAATTCGATCACAGTAAATAAAATCAATACCAAGGTGAACCAAAACCTGAGTCACCAAAATTATATTCTATTAAAAAAAAATATACATATATAACTAACTCTACATATATAAAAAACAAAACACTTAAAAAAGCCGCTCCCATAATAACATCGGCTCTAACGTCATGTTCGTAGGCGTAACGAGCGAACCTTTCACATTAGGAAAAAGAAGTGGAAAAAAAACATTTGTGAGCAAATACAATATAAGCCTTTGGTGCATTGTCACAAACCGCGAGAGCGTCATGTCAAGTTGTTTTTGTCACCAAAGCTCCATGGTTTGTCAAATGTTGTTGTTCAGCCCTCGCTAGGCTTATATATTTATTATACCCATATACACTTTGTTGAGATTATGGCCAAAAATCTGCCATGGATTTTTGGAATCGTGCTCGTGTCGACCTTTTGTGTGTTGCTGATGCAAAAGAATAGAGAAGTCGAGAAGAGTCAAGTTGAGGTGGTCAAATGGTTACATAGTGTAGGCTTGGACAAATATAAAAAAGTCATCTTTAATGCAGGTGAGATTATATTTTATATTATATTAATATATTTAAAGATGATCCTTTTGGTTTAAAATATATTTTTGTGTGTATGTTATAAACGTGTTGTCACCGTCATCGCATCATTATGTATGCAATTCTTCTCATTGTGTATTAATAATACACATGATACAATTCGTTACATGGACAGTGTGAATAATTAAAATGCTCAAGTGTAGCAGTTCAATCGAGTGAAAAACGTGTTTGTTTTTTATTGCTGAATCGCTAAAGTGCGATAAATCCATTAGTGGATTAAGAAAAGTTAATCCTGTGGAGTTAATTACTTTTCCACTAATTAAGTTGTATATTACAAATGATTGACCCGATGAAAACTGGAACATGAACTCGTCATGTCAACGTGATAAAATATTCATCAAAATGGTTAATTGACTAAAATTTAACTATTTTACAAAAAAAATAGTTATTAAATTGAATAGTTATTAAAGTTTGAAATTAAAAAATTCGGCAATTTTATAATTTACATTAAATTTTTTTTTTTTTTTACAATTCAATGTTTTAATAGAAACTAAAACACTAATATATATATACAGGGTGTCTAAAAATTAATTTGACATCTTTATATATATAAGGTAAACGCAAAAAAAATTTTTTTGGATACAACAATACCGATCAATGAACATATAAAAATTTGCAGCAATGCAGTGAAATGAAAATAACCAAGTTAAAAATTTTTAGTTTAAATTTTCATATTGAAAATTCTAATACTGTAAAGTTCGTGATATTTTGCTTGACACTCTACATGCAATAATATTACAGATATATAAAAGATAATGGAATCCGGATCATCATGAGTTACAGTGGATCATCATCATGAGTTACAGTGGAATCCGGTTATTATAATCACAGATAATGTTATCAATCTATTGTTATCCCAAGACATTGTTTTATTTCGATCGTTTAATGTTATCAGCCGCCTATTTTTATCAAAAAACAATGGTCCCAAAATGATCACAATAACCAAATTCTACTATATTAATCTTAAATTCAACAAAAACCACACATGGGCATTTTCACCCAGAAAGCTGGTAACACTTTGGCCATAGGAAATTAATAGTAAAAAAAGTGTTAACATTAAAAAATATATAAAAATCTTGAAATATTTGTATGATATTCTGTACAGATGTATTATTATTACATTCAAAATTTTATATCCATTGTTTATTTGAGGATCATGTTTGTACATCATTGTGCGTGTGTTAGCAGACGACCTTCAAGTTCTATGGGAGTTGAGTTACCATATTGTAGCATACATAAAATATTGAATGGTTATATATATGAACACTATTGTATTGGATGATGTCGTTAAACAAATATTAGCAAGTGATCAGTCATGTTTGTAAGAGTTTAAATTATTTCTAAGTTACGAGTACATACAAACAACATACCAGACAGTGTGATGATGCGTATTTGACCTTTAGTGTGAAAGTACACAAAACTTTTCTTAAAGGAGATCTCTTCATAATAAATAATAATAATAATAATCATGATCTTGGTGATAATAATCAAGGTCAAGTTTTATATTTTTGTTGAGCAATATTTTCCAGCTGGTGTGTGTAGCAAAAGTGTCATCAAGACCAACATCATAGGCAGACTCTCAAAACCCACGTTTCTGGAAAATAACCGTTTTTTTACACAACTACGGACAAAATATATTTGGTACTTTTCAACCCATTACGTGTTATTTTAAAAAAAGAATAGCCCTACCAACCACATTGTCATCTGTGCATTGTCATAAAATCCATTGAAGCATTCATGAATGTTTTACAATTACATATTGTTAGGAAATTTCATGGAAAGTCTTGGAAAGTTTTCATTGATAACATCCTCATGCACCAAAAGCTACCCAGTTGCAGTCGAATTTTAAATATTTTTTCCTGATTACATTTTATTATATTATAAAATTATAGACACATGTTTGATATTTTACAAGTTATATTATTTTTTTTTAAACTTCATATTCGTTTACCTCATACTAAGTGATACGGAATAGCGTTTGACCATTTCATCATAAAATAACTCATAATGAATCCTATATAAAAAATAATATTTTAATTTATTAAATTCATTATAATTTTAAATTTAATGTATTATTTTATTCAATTTTTTTGTGTTCAAATGTAACCCGGATTTTGTTGCATGCAGAAACACTAAAAAAATCCGGATCAAATTTGAACACCTATCTTTGCATAATAAATCGTGTTTTTAAAATGTAACAACAGTGTATATGATATAAATACATATTGTGTCCACATGTATACTGAAATAAATTTAATGTTATATTTTATTACATTAAAATTGCTGTGTTCAAATTTAATCCAGATTTTAATCTGGATTAAAATCCAGATTACATCTGTGTGTATACACACACACACACAGAGTGTATATATGTACTGTACAGTGTACACACAAATTCATATAGAATGTGCAGTAAAATGTGAAATTCATGTCAGTGACATGTGACACTAGTTTTAAAATTACATGTTATCTATTTACAAATCTATGTATACCACATATGGATCAGGTACCTATTATTATGAAAGCTAGCTAAAAATTGTTGTATTTTTAGATGGTTTAAACAAACAGTATAAATATAAACAGAAGAACTAAGTGTCAACTGAACTATTCTTAGCAACTGTTATATAGTATATATTTCTAATATTGACAAATTCACTGGGTAACGGCTGTCAAGTCATTTTTTTTTATCTTATTTAATCTTCTTTCGTCATATTTTTTGTTGTACATAAACATTTTGACACTTTTCCATTTCATTGATTTTTGGCTTTTTTTCTTCTTTGTATTAAAATTGAAGATATGCGAAGTCTATTTTTACGTCGTGTATCCTTGGGATTATTGTTTTAATTAGAGCCCACTCGTGGTATATGTAAGTGAGTATATTATAAAACCTCGCCAATCAAGTTTTGTTTTCTTCAATATTTATTATACATATATATAATACGTGTTTTTTGCATGATTGTATTTTTTGCTCTTCAATACTATGTATGTACAATGAATCTATTGTGAAATGTTATACATGTACAGCAGAAATTGAACCTGGAATTTTTTTTTCACTTATTCGGTTTTTAATGTAAATGACACAGTATATACTATATAGTACTATATCGTATATAGTACTGTACCGATAAGTGAAAATAACTAAAATGGAAAGTAAAAATCTTTTTATATAAAATTCTGAGTTAAACTTGATTCAATTATCATAATTGAGTCAAGGGGTTAATCTGGACTTGATTAAAGTTTAATACACTTTAACGTTTTTAATCTGACATTTCTTAATCATCTAGTGTTAGTGTTTTTATGAAAAAATAAAATTTCTAAACTCATAAAATAAGTCCATAAATACCATAATCGAAGGTAGATGAAAATAAAATAGAAGTTTTCTTATTATTTTTTTATACAAAAGTTCTGAACCAAACTTCGCATTCCAAACTTTGCAAACTTGTTTGATGTTATGTCTTTGTCCTGTATTTGTTTTTATTTTTTGATCCGTTTGGAACGCAAATAAAATTGATTAAATTGAAACTGCGTTTATTGAAATTCCTATAACTTCAGTGTTGTAATAGTTTACCATCTCCCAAAATCGCATAATACTGAAATTTGTTTGCTTATAACTAGCACCTAAGGTAATTCATTATCGCCTATTGCCCAAAATAGATTATAAGAAACTTGGATAAAATCGAAATCGCAATTATCGAAGTTTTCATGAAAATGATATAACTTTATACAACAAGTTAGTGTTGTGTACCACTTACAAAATCTCACAAAATCGCATAATAGTGAATTTGTTTTAGCTTATAACTAGCACCCAGGGAGAAAATCTTTTCATTAGGCCTACCTATTGCCAAAATCGATTATAGGAAATTCGCATAAACCGAAATCGCATTTATCGAAAATTTCACTAAATGTTGAAAACTTCAATGTTTCAGAATCTCAAAAAAATCGCATAATAGGGATATGTTTTTGCTTATAACTAGCATCTGAAAGAATTTCTCTACCACCTTATTATGGAAATCGATTATAAGAAATTGGCATAAATCGAAATCGCATATATTGAAATTCAATGAAGTGGTACTACTAGTAGTGTTGTGTACCATCTCACAAAATGTCATATAGTGAATTCTCTTGCTTTTAGTTAGCATTTGATAGAATATTTCTCACCACTTATTACAGAAATCGCTTTTTATAAGAACTCGGACAAATCGAAATTTCCAAAGTGTGTAGCCTAGTTCTAGTAGTTTTCTAAAAGTGACATTTCCACCAATGTAATTCAGCATTTGGCCACTTGCTGAAGTAATGCCACATGATTTCAATTTGTATTGATTTGTTTGTACAAAGACCAATGTGTCATCAACATCAACTCCAGAGAATGTCATTTAGAAAATATCCAAAATTCATTAAGTCTTAAGTTGAAATTCAGAAAATCAACTTTTGGCTGGATGATTTTTGTTTGTTTTCTTTTGCAACTTTGTTGACGAAAAGGAAAAGTTTGCATCTTTAATACTGGAAGGGAAAAAAAAAACGTTTGTCTGGTATGAAAAAGTCCATTTGCATTGCATTGGAGGAATGACAAAGTGTCCATCATCTTCTGCTTTCTGTGAGTCTTTCTGCAAAGGACTATATGGCGTGCAGCAAAGTGTCTGCTGAGTTGGTGAAGATGAGCTTGAAGTTGGTTTGTCGTCGTCGGATCGGCTCATGTTAGAGACAGGGAGGCTTCTGACTTGGCTGCTACTACCACTACTCCTTTTATTGATTTTAGAGCAGGTTACATCCAGCTCATTCGCTGCTGTGTTCTGTTTCTCGCTGTGCCCGACGACGACGACTCGTGTTGCATGGCAACACATAACTTCGAATGTGCTGTGTGGACATTGCAAACAAAAAGCCGATGGCATAGCAATCGGATCATCACTTTGAATGGCATTCATTGCCAAATCGAGAAGCTGTAATTATCAGCTTGCGTGTGCCATCCAGCATCCCCTCGCATTTGCATCAGCTGGAATTGGCGGAGGAGCTTTCACTTTTCAACATCTTTAATTGCTAAAATTTTGAAAAACGCCGTTTTTTTGCCTCCTCCGCCAAGAAATAACGTCGTCGAAATGTTCTGTTTGTTGGTGTACAAACATTGGTACGTATCCATATAAACAAACGGAATAATACTATTTTTTTTGGCTTGTTTTTGTTTCTGTGCGCTTTTTTGAGGCGGAGCGTGATGATGCGCAAAGAATTTGCATTTGAGTAGTGTTGCTTGAAATTTTTGTGCAAAGTAGGGATGAAACGCATCCCTTTAAAATTTCTGCATTCGAGCACACCTAGGCAAGAGAGATAAAAGCCGAAGTAATGGCAAGATAATTTCCACCCATCTCTGCCAACCAGTGATGAGTGAGTCCGAGTGCTAAAGTTTGGGAAAGGCGTGAATGGTTTTTCAAAACCCCCGTTGGCTTGACAGATCATGTGGTGTTGAACTGAAATGTTTGCCAAACAGCAGGACACAATGTTTACACGCGATAAAATAAGACATCAAAACTCGTAGTGCATTGCACTGCATTTCATCAGATGCAATTTATTTTTTTATTTTATTTTATTTTCATTATCACTTTAATTAAAAAAGTAAGTTAAAAAAATAAATCATAAATTTGAACTTTAATATCAGATATATCAAACTCATTCTATTCTTGGTTTGTAAGCTGAATGTGCAATTTTTTTATCCTCCTACTCATCAGGTTAATCTGTGCCCATAACCTGTTTTGCACCATTTGGCAGGTTTTTAATTTTAAGGGGTACTTTTGTTATACAGTAATGTTATAATTTTATAAGTACTATATTTAGTTATACAGTAACAAGTTGTAATTTTATAAGTACTTTAGTTATACACTAATAAGTTGTAATTTTATAAGTGTTTTAGTTAAAATAAGTTATTTTTAAAATTAGCTACATTTTGAAAATGTTGTATACATGGTCTTGTTTATTCTTCACATCTGTGATGCTAACCAACTGATACCATCTCTGCTTAATCTAGTTAATAATCTAATTCAATATTGTATATGTTATTGGCAAAGTATAGAGTAGAAAGTATAAATATTTTCTATGTTGCCTAGACTGTTTTTGGCATTGTATGAAATAACACATCATTTATACACATATTTTGGTTTGGTAAGTTTAGGTTAGTTAATGCAGTTTTCTCTAAACACAATTTCAGGTCACAATTCAGGTCTAAATATTAAGCCTAACTTAAATAATATCTTGCCTATCATCGCTATTTCAATGCTTCTTTCATACTTTGACAAAAATAATTTAGACAAAGTATATAATTTTATATTTTTTCTATTCTATATTCCTCAGCATTTTATACTCTATATCTGGATTCCATACTTTGCCGGTAACCTATATATTTAGTGAATAACTTTGTAGAAATAAGTAAAAACTAACAATTTCTAAAATATATATTTTTGATAACATAAAATAAAAAACATTTTTTAAATATAAATCATTAACAAAAATCTTATTTTAATTTTATTATATTTTCTTAAATTGGATATAAAAATGAAAAACGTTCCATCACCATTGTGAATTTAAGTGGAAATACGTAAAACTGAACATAGTTTATAAATGTATAAGTATACTTTTGATAATATTGGAAGAAAAATTGAATTTAAAACTATATTTAAAAATTAATACAAGTTTAAAGTTGTATTAATAAAAATATTGTATTTTATTTACTATTATATATTTTGTTAAATTAGATATATCATTAAATTTAATGGTTGGCAGGTCACATCCAAGTTGGCATGCCTGCTCTAAAATACATGTCATCTCATTAACTCTTGAAATTACGTATAGTACATTATGTTATTATATTTTTTTTTCATAAAATTGTTTTGCATTGTAACTATTAATATATAACTTATATTACGCTAATTTGTATACATCATCATGGTTTTTCAAGCAGGATATGAAAAATTAAACCATGGCGGTAAACATAGTAAATAAAAGTTTTTGCATAAGCACTCTACTCATTAAATTCCAGCTGCATAACTGCATCACCTTGAAACATAAACAAAGCTCAAAACTTGAACAAAAATTGCAAAGTACCATTCATTTCATCACAGGTTTGATTCCTGCTGATTTAGATACTTGTTTGTTTGTATTTAAACATCCTGCTGTTGTTTGTTTGTTTGTTTGTTTGTTTGTTTGTTTTTTGAATTCATTGTGGAATTTGTTTTCTCTAGTGTTTGTTTATCTCGTACCTGAGTCGAAAAGTCTTATCTTGGGTTTATTTTCTCTTTCAGGGATCGAAAACGTAGTGCAGCTAGTCACCTTCGACAGTAATTATGATTTTTTATCTCAACTGAATCCCGAAGATAAGGAGAGAGTTGAAAAATCGGTCAAAAATTTGCGAGAACTGCTCGTGCTACAGCAGTGGTTGGAGGAAAACAGCGTTACCTACCCTCACAGGTGATTAATTTTGATTTAAAATTTTTTCATTTTTTAATGCAAAAATTCTTCATTGATACGCTGTTTGATTGACAATTTTAAAACGTAAGGCTGTTATTTTTTATCTTATGCTAAAAATGGGTGTATAAATAAAAATCTTAATTAAAAGTCCGATTATAAAACAAGTGCTGAATTTCTTGGACTGTAAACATATGTTTGGGCTGGTTTACATAGACTCGGTAATATCAAAGTTATGTTGTATTATTTTATATATATATATACAGTATATACATATTTTGTTTTGTGTTCAATAAGTTTGATAATTATATGTAGTCATTACTGGCAATGTATATAATCTAGGTGACATTCTATAGAATGCCAGTTTTTGATTTTTCTTAATATTTATGTTTGTGTGCATTCGTCCTTATGGGACTTGAGATTTTGCACAATGTATGAAATTAGCATTGGAATAGTTTTGTTATACAGTTGTTTAGGTTGATAGGTTTAAATTTATGCTTAATTTTTTTAAAAAAAACTTTGTAGAGAAAATGTTAACTAACCTAAACATACAAGATGTTATTTCATACTTTGCCAAACGAAGCTGGCATTGTACACATTGATGGTAACAGTTAATAAATGCTATTAACTAACTTTTTTTATCCCTTTTATGGAGAGAGTTTATTTCTGGACCTGCGTCGATTTCCATCGATTCTTACGGGGAAACCAATTTTTATTATTTTGTTTCATTTTATAGGCTGCTTGAAAAATTGGGAAGCCTCGATGTAATTGCCGAAGCAGATGACAATATCATCGCACGAGCGTTTGGGGATAAAATACACAACTGGCATCATGCGAAACGGAAACTGAGCACGGAGCATCATGAAATTCAAAAGCTGAAATCTAACTTATGGGAAAACTATCTGTATGCCAATTCGCAGACAGGATGGAGTACAGGTCAGTTGGATTGTGTTTTATGTTTGTGTTTATGTGTTTTCATAAATATCGGTGAATGTGATGGATATTATATACAATTGCAAATGACAAAATAAAAAAGAGAGACTAGATCCACAGCTGTTTCATTGTAACCTTGAAACATTAGAAATAATGATACACAGAATCAAATGTTGTGTTTTATGGTTAGTTATTTCTTTTCAAGATTTTTGTTTGAAGGTTGATCGAGATATCGCTGTTTATATACGCATCTAATCTCGGATTAATCTAGCCTCGGAGGAAATCGTGCAGCGTCTATCAATCATGCAGCGTTTATCGTTGGCTATTGTAACAAAATTTAAAGTTTGACAACGATCGACATTGGTAATGAAGCTTAGCACAAAATGGATAATTAATTATTGTTATTATTATTATTATTATTATTATTATTATTATTATTATTATTATTATTAAATAAAGATTAGAACAAAGCGTAGTTTTTGAAAATCGAAGTATAGTAAGGTAATCTCTGCTCATACAGAACGGTTAAGTTTCTAGCTCCTGCCGAAAAGTGAAACTCACTGAAAAGCAAAACTTAATCCTTTTTCATATGCAAATACTTAAATCACATGTTTACACAATCGTATATTATGTAAAATAGAGCTAGAAATAAAAAATATATAACAACAAATACAGCAATGAATGAACGAATGCATTAAACTGCTGAAAGAGTGGAACAAGTATTATGTATGTAGAACATTATGAATGCAATTGAAAACTGCTGTATTAGTGGATCACCATCACTCGGGGTCATAATAACCAGAGTACAGCAAAGTTGATACACGTTTGTCAACACTCATCCATGCCAAAAATTATTTTTATCTAGTATCGATACATTTATATAGGATTCGAAATGTGAAAACATAATTGACACACTGTATATAGACTTAAATAGACAATTTTTTTGCATTTTTGTTTGAACAGCATGTGCAGTTGAACTTTTGTAATTCATATAAATACATCAAGTCCAATGTAGTGTTTATTCAACATCGGCTGTTGACGATTTATTTTTTATCCTTGTAAAATACATGTTGAATAAATATTCCTCGTCAAGCTGGTTTACCCGGATGAAAGACATAAAACCAAGGCACCAACGATATTCCATGTCTAGTTACTTCATGTAGTTGGTTGACATTTTTGGACGATTATATTAAAAAAAAAAATAATAATAAAAATGGGTGTAGTTAAAACAGCACATGGGGTGTTAAATGCGTTCTGATTAGGTCGGAGTGACGACAATTACATTACCAAAAGGGTGGAGTTCCATCGCTGACGCTACATCACATGAAAATTAAAAATCCATGACCGTGCAATGTGGTTCTTATCGGACGAGAATGGAAGGGACGACGGTTTATATTGGAAAAAAAAAATCTGGCTTAAGTTAATAACATGCTGTGTCCTACATGGTTATGTCTACAGTTGGGAAGGCATATTATTTTTAATAGGAGATGGAATTAAATTTGTTTGATTGCTGTCACGTCTGGTTTATTGATGTATTAATCGATAAACTATGTGAGTATAAATATATCTATACTTTTTGCGTAGTGGTAAGTTTCTTGTTTCTGCGATGAAAGACCAGGAAGAAAAATATCAGCTTCGGTGTACAATATTGTAATACTAACAGGAAACATGCGATCCGAGTTTGCCAATAATAATTTCATAGTACATGGAAACAGGCCGTGTTTTTTGTTTTTCATCGTAGTAGTTTTTACGATTACTACTGAATATAATAATAATAATAATAATAATAATAATAATAATAATAATAATAATAATTTCAATTTTTGTTGAGCAAAAAGCGAGAGTACGTGTGTATCTAGTATCTTGTCAAAAATGCGATGATAGGTGAGCGTCAAGTATTCACTCGTTGGAATAATATGAAAACAGCTGACACTCTTTCTAAGCATTATGTACAATTCATTAAAAAGAGTTGAACATGATTTTTGCATAAATTGTATAATTTTGTAAACAACATAAGTAATGAGATTCTTGCTTTTTTTAAAATTAACAATAAAATAATCTAGTTTATAAAATGAAGGGAATATTGTGTTGAAAATCAATTTTGTTTCAGTTCCAACTTATGTTGTTCATTTGCTTTCATGTGTACTATTTTTTGTTTAAGTTACCTTAATTTTGTGCTAATATATTTTGTACTAATATATGAGATTTTAATGTTTTAGAGTAGTTAGCAATTTCCAACTACATAACTTTTGAGTTTAATACGTAATGAATATTGACCCAGCATGACACGACATTTTGTTCTGTAAACACCCCAGAGATAATTAAACAATCCTCGAATTGATCGATTTTTCTCTACGTGTACATCGGAAGCTTGTTTACTTTTCTTTCATTCCAATATTTACCCACAATGTTGTAAATTGTATACTACCATGGACAGGAGTCCTTAATCTATAACCTGTATCAAAAAACGTATATATATATCAGAATAAATGCCCGTAAAAGTAGCCAAACTTCAGCGTTCAATCATCCATGCATAACCAACCCAAATCGCGTAATATATCGAAATTTTCTCGCCCACAACTCTCAACCCCACATTTGCAAAATACTCATATATAACAAACTTGCATGATCTTATGTGTATATTACTGTATATGTTTATAGTGTAGCATTACGTTAGCGATGTTTATCAAATACTGCACGTTGTACTAATATTGATATTTAATTTGTTTTGCTTTACGCAAAACTGTTTGTTCCACCACGATTAACATGGTAGAACACACTGTAACCAATCACGTATGGTGTCGTTTGCTTATTGTTTGTCCGTTCATCTAATAAATACTGATAAATTCAAAATATTAAATAGACGTCATTTGCATTTGTTTTTTCAGGGAGCATGGTAGTATTTTCTCTGTTCCTTGCGACAGTGGTGGCCGTAGCCAGCATGACCCAACCAGTTCTAAATACTGATCCTCTGGCAGCCAAACACAGCTTCTTCGAGTATGTGACAGGCAAATATCTTGTACCCCAGAACTGTAGGGTGTTTTTTGACTGGGATGAACCAAAAACTGTTGGAGATACGATGAGCTTCACTGTCAGGGTAGGTCATTTTCGTTCCATTATTTCTTTTTTTTTTTTATTCCGCTTTTATTCATGCATTTTATGCTTGGTCCGAGATTAACAATGTAGTCTGGTGCAATAAATTTTTTTTTTTAGTGAAGCAAGCACCTAGTTAGTGCCGTTAGTAGTTAGTTCGTTCATGAAAAAAATTTGAGCTTTAACCAAAAATTTGTTAAATGGAAATTGATTTCTATGATAACAGTGAAAACAACCATTTGGCATAAAATAACAGCAATCATACTAAAAAAAAGGTAGAAATTCTATATAATAAAAGAACTAGAATGCTCCTCCTCACCAGCTGTGGAAGCGCCACCGTGTGTGAAAATATGCCGAAATCGATACTCTAACTGTAATGAATATTGCGTAGCCAAACGAAATAAAACAATATATAACCGTAACCAATCTTGTGAAGCAACGTGAGTTAAAACAATGACTTGCACAATGAAAACAAAACGAAACTAATTTTTCCACGATTGTTGACGGGCTATTGACTAAGATCTCTGTATGTGTCTAGGCTGGTATGATGACCGTTTATGTTGGTATCTTTTCAGTTTTACCAGCGGAATGGACAGCCCTATCCCATTTGTAACAAGGACAATCTCCTAATTGAAATCACCCAAGGCAGCTACAAAGTGGCCACTTCTTTGGAGATAGGTGGCACTGATCCAAACATGGCTAATTCGGCCAAATGCAAGTTCACGGTGAGAAGGGCGGGTGAATACAGAATCAGCATAATGATTGGCAATAACCACATAAAAGGAAGTCCTTTTGTCAAGCGATTTCTGTCAGGTTGGTTTTCAATATCTACGACTGGATCGTCTCAAACCATACTGGACTAAGTAAAAAAAAACAACTTCATTTTGAGAAAACCACAATTTTACATGTGGTTTGTCCATAGGGTTGCACGCTATTTTGACTGGTTCACTGTGCTGTGTAACCCTAATTGTTCCAGTGATATAATTTTCAATCTTGATCACATGGTTTGATGGTCTCACTTGATGAATTTATAACTCAAAAAGTTATGAAAAGTGAGTTAGTTCACTATGGTTTGACACGATCCAATCGGTGTTAGTCGATATTCTTTGTCTTTTTGTTATATTGAATTACTGTTTTAAACTTTATTTCTTGGTTACGTTCCAGGGTCACCCGATCCTTTGAAAACAGGGTTTGTTCATCATTGTTCTACGATTGTTTGCACTCACGGATTACCACACCACTTGTCCATAGAGCCTCGTGATGAATATGGTAATCTGTGCGTGTTTACGAACTCAAACGAAGCAGTTGCGGGGTACAAAGTAGAAGTGACACAGGTACCAGTCGGACATCGTGTTGTGTCGATTTCAAACAACAGAAAATTGGGTCTATAATATGGTACAATTCAACTATTGAGTTCGTTCTCTTTCTACAGAGTGAAGACAACAATTTAATCAATTGTCACGCTAAGTTGGATTACGATCTGATAGGACATCGTCTCAGTTTAGAGCTTTGTTTCGAAGAAGAAGGCTGTTATAGAGCATCCATGACTTACTACAACACAACTTTGAAAAATGGAGATTTCAACATCATTGTGCTCAATGGTAAAGATAGATGGCGGGCATGTCAAACTTGCTTTCGGTAGCTATGCGGGCTGTACGAGTTGTTTCGTATGTCGCAGGCTATGCAAGCAATCTTCCTTTTAACTGGTGATTGAACTACGATCTGGGAGTGTGCGAGTCGAGACATCTGGGTAGTGACATCTGGTGACAAATACTGATCCAGAATACGTCTTTAGGTACCGTATTTACGATGGCAAATACCGATTTCAAGATACAGCTAGTTTTGTTGGCGGGTCGCAAGTTTGACATGCCCGATGATGTGTCTAGATCAATTTTGAAGAGTGGAAAAATTTCAACAAGTTATTCACGTAAAATTTCTAGCCAATGAAGCAAACGTAGTACAGAGAAATGTTGCTAAGAAAAGTCATAATGTTTGGTACGAGGCTAGGCTGTTGTCGGTTGATGGTGAAAATTTAGCAAAACCCAAGAAGGTTTACTGCTATGTTTCGCCTAAGGTAAGGAATCGTCAATCTTTATAAAATTGGCTCTAAAATATATATACATCTTTTTTTATCATGTTTTTAATTGTTATTTTGTTTGTGTCAGAAGTAGCAACTTAAAAATTTGAAGTTAAAAAACTTGACTTTTATGTAGCTGATTCTATTTATTTTTATTAAAATATATTTCAGCAATTGACGATCAAGGAATTTATCTTGAAATTCATTCCAAAGCGCCTTCTCACATTCCGTCTCTGTCCATCAACAAAAGTAATAACTTCAATGCTCCTTGTTAATGTTCAACTCGTAAATCAGAACGTTTTATTACATGGAACGTGTGTTTGATCGAATCAGTTTCAGTTCTCGAGTGGTAACAATCAGCACGAAGAACCAGCATTTATAATAGAAGATGGCTGTCAGCCAAAAGTGGAACTCATGACAACAGAACGAAATGTTATTGCAGCTACGTTTACACAGTTCTTGCTCAAGAATATTGGTACGAAATATAGTTAAGGGTGTCACACATGAAGCAAACAACCCGTATACACATGGGTCCAGAAACGATTCCCTTCCGAGATAACACAGGGTGAAGTCCCATTTATGCTTTTTGCCTCATTGATCACTGTAGGTAAAACGCTCAAAGGAAAAAAGGTCAAAAACAAGAATAAGGACAAAAAAGTAAAAAATAATTTGTCTTTTTATTATTTATTTATTTTTGACTTTTTCTGTGTATTTTTTTTTTCACGTCTTTTTTGACTTTATTTTTATTTTCTTGTTTTTCTTTGACTTTATTTCCTACAATCATGCAAATGAGCATTTCAGGATCCTTGTGTCTATGGACTATTTTGCTTTGTTTTGATGCATAGCATTCGGTTGAAATATGACTAGACCTTTGAAAAATCACCCTATATAGTTAATTTAATTTAATAATGTTATCTTATCCAACACCTAGTTTTTTTTTGTTTATTTCATTTTATTTTATTTAATTTTATTTTTTGCCTTGTAGGTGGATCTGAAACGTTCAAGGATAAACAAGAATTCTTTTATCATGAAGTGCGGAAATTACATCAAAAGCGATACCACGATAAAATCATGCTTCGGATACAGAGGGACAAACTGTTGGAAACGGTAATAAAAAAATACTTGTTGCGATGATTCGCCAACATTCAACGTTTGTTCAATTCTTTGTAATTTGAACCGTACGTTTGTGATTTATAAAATTTTCCATCTTTCGATCGTAGTCGATGAAAGCAACTAAGAATTTTGCAACGTCCGATTGGTGCAAGAATTTTGAGATCACATTCCAGGGTGAACCAGGTGAGGAAAAAAACAAACAGAAATCTGTTTTTACCAAGTTAATTTGGTACTTTTGAAAACTCAATTTGGAATGTTTGTAGAAATTATGTTTGAAATGATTTTCAACCACCATGAACAATGATTTAGTTGTTATATAGTCTTTCAATGTGAATTCGTTTTTTGCAGGCCTAGACTGGGGTGGACTGCGCAGAGAATGGTTTGAACTCGTTTGCTCACATCTTTTTGATGCAGAACACCAATTATTCATGCACTTTAAAGACGATAAGCAAGGATTGGTACGTTTTGAAATCGGGGAGTGGAGTATATGCACTGGAGTCGTATGTTTTGTTCGTGAAACTTGGATAATCATCATTTGTATATTCATGCAAAGGATGATTTCGTAGTTGTGTACAAAACTGTTATGTGATTAAAATGTCAACATGCCACTGTGGACACCCTGTATTTTAGTGATGCGATTATTTAGTTAAATCGCTGCATATAACTTGAAGTGCATATAATCCTGCCTCGTTTGTAAGTCACGTACGAATTTTGTTGTTTAAAGAATGAACGTCAACTTAGGTGATGGTTTTGTGCATTTCAGGTACATCCCAACTCGAAGCGGCCATCCCACTTGAAACTTAAACATTATGAGTTTGCAGGGAAGGTGGTTGGCAAGAGTTTGTACGAGTCGGCATTGGGGGGTTCCTACCGTCAACTCGTTAAAGCTCGGTTTTCCCGATCATTTCTTGCCCAGTTGATTGGGCTGCGAGTCCATTATAAAGTGAGCTCTTAAAAGTTAAGGTAAACTTTGGTTATAGGTTGGTGGGTGGAGTTTAGATGAAATATCGTTAACATAAATGGAATGTTTTAATGTTTTTCACTTAACCTAACCTAGTGCTATGGGTGTAGATACCAGGATAGGTTAATTAGAAAATACAACAATATTACATTTATGTTAACGATATTTCACTTAAACTCCGTCCACCAACCTAAAACCATAGTTTACCAAAGTTAAATTTTAACAACAGTGGAATCCAGTTATCTGATCACTTTTGGGACAGTGCTTTTTGATAACAACTAACCGGCTGATGATAACATTAAACAATGGATAAAAGAATGTAAAATGGTGTTTTGGGACTATGACAACAATAACCGATTTGATTATTCATGATTATAATAAATGGATTCCAAATGTTCTTCCTACGAATATTAAACTTTTTCTCATTAAAATATTGTATTTTCTAGTATTTCGAACAAGATGATCCTGACTTGTACATGACGAAAATCAAATACATTATCGAAAACGATGTTGACGATATGGATTTGTACTTTGTGGAGGAGGAATACAGCAGTAATGGACAATTAATAAGGGTATGCGAAATTATTTTTTGTAGGCTTATTTGTTGCAGGCATTGTACACAGTGCCAAACCTGGTTGGGGCAATGTATGAAAATTAGCATTGAAATAGGTTAAGATAAAATTTAGGTTAGGTTGAAATTTAGGCTGGAAGAAAATATTGTTAACTCACCTAACCTAAAGTAACCAAGATTGAAAAATGTTTCTCAAGTTTGCACCATTTTTGTGATAAAAGTGTTGTACTTGAAGTTTGTTTGGCAAGAATTACAAAACAGAAACATCTTTTTTCAATAAAATAATTTTCTAAATTTCATTATTGAACTTGCCAAACCTAGTGGATTGAAAATTTACTAAAATTCAGTTTTGGTAATGTAATTTTTAATCCACTATCGATACCAATTACCATTCCGAACTCCGGTTACCAAACCTAACCTAAATGGTTCTATGCATGATGCGATTTCATACTTTGCCAAACGAGGCTGAGATTATATACATCGTCCGTGACACGTGCGATTAATTAATGTTATTTTCACATGGTTAAAATTTTGCATTACGGGTGTTTTTGTTGTCGTTAACCAGGTGATAGAATTGATACCTAACGGAGAACAGATTTTGGTAACTAGCCAGAATAAGTTCCAGTACTTGGATGCTTTAGCCCAGTACCGATTAGCGACGAGCGTCAAAGAGGAAGTGGAGCATTTCCTTAAAGGACTTAATGATCTTATCCCTGATAATCTGCTCAGCATATTTGATGAAAATGAACTGGAGGTATAAATATTTTTAATTTTTTATTTTTCACTCACGTATACCCCCACTTTTGAATTTACAACTTGGAATAACAACCCCCTTTTTTTAGATGTGTGTAAAATTTTATTTTTTCAGTTGTTAATGTGTGGAACTGGTCAATTCAGCATTGCAGATTTTAAAGCCAATCACACTGTCAGTGGCTCATCCTATGAATTCCGAAAGGTATTTTCAGTTCACCCTTTTTTTTTTGAGATTGTTGTAAAATTTTGTTTGAAATTTTTTTTTTTAAATGGGTCATTGAGAATTTGTTTTATGTGTTTTAAAAAAAATAAAAATAGGTGCTAGATTGGTTTTGGACTGCGGTTTCCAATTTTACGGAGGAAGAAATGGCTCGCCTACTTCAGTTCACGACAGGCTGCTCACAACTGCCTCCCGGAGGGTTTTCCGAACTCACCCCACGGTTTCAGATCACAGCAGCCCCGACGGTTGGGAACTTGCCGACGGCACATACGTGGTAAGCCTAACCACTATCGAATGTATTTTTTTGTTTAAGGGTGTGACGGGGAACTGTTGCGAATCGGCAGCCGCCATGTATTTTCATGGTTATGCTGTTAGTTGATTGGTTAGTTACTTCAAGCAGGCGTAGACTAATTTTTTTAATAACTTGTGTTTCATTAAATTTAGAAATATATTAAAAAGAACCAAAAATTTCTGTTTCACTCCACTAGATGGTGTTGCTTTCTCCATAGATCATATTTTCACCAATGGTTGGTAGTGCAGTACCATCTTAGTAGATATTATACAACAGTGAAGGGTTATACATTTTATCAACCAGTATGACCTGTAAACGTTCAGAAAGCACTACCAGTGAACGTGAAGAATAAAAGGCAAGAAACGTTAGGCCATATCTAATGCAGTAATTTTTATTTCAGCTTCAATCAACTGTGTCTACCTGATTATGAAACGTACGAACAGTTTGAGAAGGCCTTGCTTCTTGCCATCAATGAAGGCAGCGAAGGATTCGGAATGATCTGAACACGCGTGCTAGCTAACATTAGTCATTGTTCTCATTATGTTTTTGTTTTTGCCAAAAGAGATTTGACAGTGAGCAAATTAAAAGTTAAATGAGAACATTAACATCTCACCCCTCCAACAAATCTTTTTTTGTACCTGTCATTCATCGACAAGGTAAATGCTGAAAAGTGCCTGACCATCTTCTTCCATGTTAGATCTTTCAAAACAAAAACAACAACAACAACAACACTATGTGATGTAGTTTCATCAGTCAACTCAAATACACAAACAAAATGCAAATTTTGCATTAATTGTTATTATTATTATTAGTCGTAATTGAGCATAAAAAAAGTTGAATCTAGTTGGAATTAAATTCCAATTTTGATTTTTTGTAGGTTTTTTTTTGGGGGTTTTCGAACGCTTTCATCGAAAGTGATCGGGATGCTACATTTCATGGAGAATATTTTGATTTTTAAATTTTTTTGTATTTTTTGGTATATTTTTTTGATACGTACATGTGATAATTTGTTGTTCAAGTTGATTAATTTTTTTAATTTAAAATTATTTTTTTTTGAAGAACATTTTTTAGTCATGCAACGTTTAGTATTTACGACCAATGATACTGGTACAATTTTTGTATTACGACCAATGATACTGGTACAATTTTTTGTATCATCATCTTTAAATGGAGTAATATATATATATATATATATATATAAAATATAAAACAAATTATGGAGAAAAAAATACATTATTATTATTCAAAATAAATACAGACCAGTTTAATAAAAACTATAGTCATCCAATTTCGTGAACTTGATCGCCAAGTGGTTTGACGCATGCCCACTGATGATGATACTGAATCTCGCAGCTACGTACAACATCTTAACACTATGCCAAATGCAAACAGTATACAACTACTTTAGAAATTCTTCGACCAATAATAATGGAGAAACGCAACTTTCAACTATGGTTAATACAGTTTTCAGATCATTCTGGAACATTCACGAATCCAAGCTTCAGTACACGGTATATCCAATTTTTCTTCGAAATTGACCAAGCCGGCTAAAATCCAACCAGCGTGTTAAGTGTCATATCCTAAAATGCTATATTTTTCCATCTTATTCAAAATTGTTAACAATTTGTTTTTCCAGAACATTCTCGTCGCAATTTTGTTTCATTATAACAAAGTACTAGCCTCGTGGCTTGGACTTCGCAAACGACCGATTAACCGAGTTGCATTACAATGGGAAAGTGTAATCGAGTTGTATGACTGGAACAGTACGTAATTGTTGAAAACGTTGGAGAAATCGAGCTCAATAGTTGTTATATATATATAAAAAATAAGTAAGAGCGAAACGTAGGTTAACGGTATAAAGTAAGTCAACGAGTGACACGAGGAAGATTATATCACAGTGAATTTCATTAAACCTTTTCCTCAGCCCTCCTGTCGCCTTAATTATTTATGCATCTTTGTTACTCAATTTTACCTCTAATAGCGTACGTTTCAACATTTTGAAAAACCAAAAAAAAACAAAAACAGTTTTTAAAGTGTTTGAAAAATGAAATTTTTTAATATAAAATTCCAGTCACTTACAAAAATAATAAAAAGCAACTTATTGCTGTGCGTCTGTGTTATAGAACGTGTTATAAAGACATGACTTTTCTCGAGGGAGTCACACTCGATAAACGTATTGCGTTTAAACAAAACATTTTCATGTTGATAATGTTTACTTCGTTACCTTAGAGAATATATTGTTGATCGATCACGCTTTTTTTTCACTTTTGACGGTTTATTTTTTAATGTATCGTTAACGAATGATGTTGTTGATTATCTTGTTTTGATTTATATATATATCATTTTTTTTTTAGTTTTTCATCATTAATGTAAATTACAGTTGTCAATACCAACTCTAACATGAATTTAAATATTATACAGTGATTTTGAAATAAAAAAGAATTTTTAGATAAAGATGCGTCATGTTTATTCAACAAACACGAGCCATTTGTTTTGAAACGCTGGATTTTTTGTTTTTCCAGAGGCAACTCTTGATTTAGGAGGAGCGAACCCATGCTGTAGCACGTGCACTCTGATTAACTCGATAACTTTTATTATACTCATTTAGCTTCACTTGTGAGTTGGTGAGTGAACGAGCCAGGAATTGAATGTATTTTGCCATCTAAATTTTGTCAGTTAAATACGATGCATTTTTGTCATATATATTCGTTCCAGAAGACTATTAAAGTTAAAAGAGCTGTATAATATCATGTTTATGTTGATTAATAATAATTACTTATAGTTATATTATTATGGAAATATACAGCCTATGGCCAAAAATATTTACACCACCAAAGCACTGACGGAGAAAACCATAACCATAACATTTGATCTCCAGTAAATAAAGCACTCTTTCTTTTACAAAATGATATAAATAAAGTATCGAAACAATAATTGAGAATATACAAAAGTCAAGGTAAAGAAAACGCACCAAGGCAAAAAAAAAGTAGACCACTCCATTTTGCGGTCAAAAGTATTAAACCAACGTCTTTAAAGGACTTTTTTTTTTGCTTAAAAAACTGCTCTTATCCAAGTAGGCAATTGAATTTGATGAATTAGCTCTTGACATTCATCAAAAGGAATTAATCTCGGTGGGTCTGCTGTCAAGGTGTGATGAGTTATAGCCTTGGATGATTTGTAGCCCAAAGAATTGAGACGTTGTCTTGCAGTTGTAACACTGATATTAAATCCAGATTCCTTCCACTCAGTTTACATTTCTGTGGATGATGCAAATCTCATGTTTTTGCATAATGTCTGAATGAAAATGTCTATCCTGACGTCTGAAGATACTGCAAAGATGACCAGACAATTTCCCATTTTGAACTGATTTTGTGCATTTGAATTTCATGATATTGTATTGTATTGCTTTTTGCACTGATATTCAGCGACGTGGTAATATCTCAGAAGGATAAATTTCGTTTTAACATAAATGTTTCTTGATTGGATATCATTAGACAATTACTTTGATTTTACAATCATTGGAGCATATTATTTCAACGATGGTTTCCAATTTACAGCGAACGAAGAGAGATGTACTAAGAATCTGTAATAAGTTTACATAAAATAAGTTGCATCTCACCATTGTATTGCCTCAGGATAATGAATTGGTTTATACTTACGACCACAATGTTTTTTGGCCTAAGTGTGTTTTCTTTAAGTTGACTTTTGAATACTGTACTTTTCAATTACTATTTCGGTACTTTATTTATACCAATTTGTAGAGGAAAGAAAGCTCTATTCACTGGACTTTGTATATTTTTATAATTGCTCTTATTTATTAAGTTATAGAGAAAAAAAAATTTTGTCAGTGTTTTGGTGGTCTTTTAATACTTTTGACCATGACCTGTATATTCTCCTCACTTTTATCAGAAATTTTGTTTACAATAAGTACTACATACGTTTAAAAACAACACATGACTTTGCTGTCAAGACAGAAACACAAAATGGGGGTGACTATCAGCTGGAACCAGGGATACCGAGTACTTAAGTACCGAATACTTAAGTACACGTCACAAGTACATTTTAAGTACATTTTCAGTACTTGGTACTTGTATTTAAGTACTTTGTAATATGTAGTACTTGGTACTT
>JAQIWH010000727.1:0-41883 GCA_034695005.1 Cryptops parisi | reverse complement strand
AATAATACATGTATAATAAAATATATGATTAATAAATATATATAAAATTATAAAATTTGTAATTTATCTTTCATTATAATTTTATAATCTATAATAAAATAAAATAATTTTATTTTATTATACTATACGACTTTATTTAATCATTTTATAGATTAATATATACAAAATTATAAATTCTAAAATATAATATAGGTGTGTGCGTGTGTAAATTCATATATATTATAACACACACACATATATATACACACACAAATTGAAACGTATAAAATAAATAAAATATGAAATAAATAAGTGAAAAATATAAATATAATAAAAGCATAAAATAAATAAAACATGATAATTTTTGCATAAAATGGTATTAACCATGCACTTTGTTCATATAATGTATACTAAAATACCACTAATAAAAACTTAACCCTTTGTTTTAAAATTAAGCAATTGCAAACACAATGATCAACCTAATGAGTACATAATTAATTGGGTTTCCCCCAAGTCAACGAATGACGTCATCAACTGACCAAACAATTACTCATGTGATTCCAAATAAGGGTTCTTAACATTTGGATGTTCAAATGAAATTAAATATAGAGAAACCAACCAAAACCAAACAACTTAATTTAAATTGGATACTAAACTTTGTTTAAAACAAATTACGAATAACATGAAAATAACATATGTTTAAAAAATGCCCCAAAATTTTTCATTAACAATAAACGAGAGTGTCCTCATTAACTCACCCCTTTCTTCCCCCCCCCCCCAAAAAACAAGCAAAAAATCAATAAAAATGACTAAATTGGACGAGTTACTAGTTCCCTTGATCAACGTGTTCCTTTATTTTTTCAAAAATCACATTTAGTTTTAAAAAAAAGGTCCTCGGTCGATATCATGTGTCACGATTTGAAATTCTCACATTACATAAACCACCTGCAAAAAACAACCACTTTCTTAACTATAAATAATAAATCGGTAAAAACGATTCCCACACGAAATGTTGCCTTTCTACAACGTTGCACTTGGCGTGACCCAAAACATTCCAATCAATTTTCCTTTTGAACCACAAAATCATTACCATAATGGTTTAAACAGAGCTACACTAACCAATAAAAACCAATTTCAATAGAAATGCATAACATTCGATCGATGCACATGTGGTGTTGTATGCATACTACATCATAAAAATGGCAATGTGTCTCATTGTGACAAAGGATCACATCGCCTAGTGTTACGCTTCACGTTTCCAGTCGTCACCAACTATAAATCCAACTTTTATATTTTTAGTTTTATTGTAAATCAAAGTGAAATTAAAATTCGATTTAAGAAGATAAGCTGAGCGTAAGTCTAATCCTGGAACTGAAATACAGTATCCTGGTCACGGCACCACATCACTGTTAAATCATACAAACCGGTGATAACCGTATGAAATACTACGCTTAATAAATACATATGATAAAAAAAACGTGTGTGTACCCAACGAGACGGTCAAATCGATGACGTCCCGTGCCGGAATTTGCTCGCCAACAAGACAGACAAATCAATACTCGACCTTTAAGAACGGATAAATGAATGCACGCAATTAAACTAATGGAAGCGAGTAAATATCGAAAATGCAACGACAACAAAATGCAAAAAAAAAAAAAAACAGCCGAGCCACATCTCGGCATTTTGGCAAATTGGGGCCTTTAATCGGATTGGTAATTACGTCGCTGAATATTTTACTATGGACAAGAGGTGTCGGAGTACGTTTGTGTACAGTCGTGGGAGACGCCCTTCCAATCATCGTAATGGCTACTAGCAAACAGTTCTGTGTATGTTGAACGCATACAATACAAACAGCATCTGCAAACGTGTGTTTGAATTCGTTTGACAACGCCCCGAAAGTTTGGGTATTGCCAAGAAGGTATAGCTTAAGTCGATGAATTAATTTCACCTTTTGCAACGGTTCAAGAACCTCGACCAAAATTGCACCAATCAATACATCAGTGGTTGTATTGTACCGATGAAAACTTGTTGCCATCGCCACCTTGTAGCAATTGCATACAATGAACCATTGGTTTCTGTTTCAATTTCATATCAGATTCGAAATGCATCAAATAAGAATTTTTCGAATATATTGATACAAAACAATATGTTTAAAAAACATTATCGCTAACGATGATACCTTACTGAATAAAAACAATTTTAAAAAAACAAACAAACAATTGAGCTGGGTGGAAAATCGATGTAAATCCACGTACGTCGCAATTCTTTAAAATGCATATATTGAATCGTATTACACCAGTCTATAACAGAAACATTGGGTTGCCTTTAATTTTCACTTTTGGATTTTTTGGAGTCCGAAAGTGACTCCAAGTCATGATCAAGCCCGTTCCATACTCTTGTAGCAAAAATATGGAATGTGACTATTGTAAATCTGAAATTTTTGTGATTTCATTCTTTTTGTCGCTTTATTTCCTAGTTATTTTATTTCCAAAAAAATGGAAAAGATATCCATCTGTGAAAAAACGATATAAATGCATTCATAAATTTATTTATAAATATGTTTTTATATTTTTGTATTAATTTTTGTTTTTAATTTGTTTGTATATTTGGAATAACGACAATTTGCATTTTTAAGCTAGCCTTAACTCGAGGACTGTTAACACATTTTTTGCAAAACCTGTTCATTTTCCTTTTATAAATAAACAGATCACAGGAATTATTTTTCAATTTAAATTTGAAAGTGTCAGAAGTTTTTGCCCTTTTTTTTTCAATACTACACTACATTTTTTGAGCTACGTCGTTATTCCACCCAACTCCTGAATTACTGTGATAACAATTTCTGAATATAATTTACATGGTCGTAAGCATCAAATTATATACAGGGTGTTCCTAATCAGGTTCAGTCAAATTGTAACCACAGATGCTACATACAGCAACAAACAAACCGGAAATGCTTTTCTTCTGAAATAACACAGGTTGAAATAATGTAAATGCATAGGACTATGATGTTCATAATCACTGTAGTTATGCAATAAGTATGCATTTCTAGACCCATGTTTGTAACAACTTTTTGCTTAATTGTGATGTAATCTGTGGTTAAGACTACAAATTCTGCGACACCCAGTATTTAAAAAGGTGTTGCCATGTTAAAACATCATAACAACTATGTGTGATTTACATATGAAAATACTGCATGTATTGTGAATTTGTTGTTTTATGGGATCCAAGTATTGACATTTAATGACACATTCGTGCTAGGGAAATAAATAACAAGAAATCAACTTATGTGAACACAAAATATATTGAAATTTTATTACGTACCCACACCCATAAAAAAAATTCATCATCAGCACTCTTTAATTTTCTCCATCGGATCCAATGAAAAGCTGCCATGACGTCCCACGCCCTTAACAAAATTCGTCGCACCTGAAACCCCGACCGCATTATAAAACCAAACGTTCACGTTTTTTTAACGAAAATTGCATTCCTTACCCTTGACAGATTCCGACATAAAAACGTGCTCAGACATTTCCTGTTCAAATCGAATCGCATCCTTCATAGATTTGGCATCGAACGTCGAGTAATACGCCGAACGACGATCGGCAAGCATGCATTCCAACGGGAATTTGGCTAAACTGTGTGCGAGTTGCAATGCGACACCGAGCGCTACGCAATCGATACAATCGTCAATTTATTTTCAAAGGTACGCACGAGAAACACGTCAACCTATCAACAACAAAACACCGACCTGTACCGGTTTCTGCAAGTCGATTCGCAAGCCCCATCTCATATGCTTCTTTACCGCTGATCCCCCGTCCCGTGAGAATGAGATCCAAGGCACGAGACAGCCCTATGAGCTGAGGCAAACGAACGGTCCCGCCGTCGATCAATGGTACGCCTATGACAACCAGAAGTGACTGTCAACAATTCAATTTTTGTTAACAGGAACTGTACAACGTTAAGGAGGGGGAGATTAAATTTGTGATACAAATATCATCCAGCTTTACTGGTGCAGGTTTCCAGACCAAATCTGAAAATATGTGCATTCATGCATCGTGAAAGTTCACTTTAGACAACAAATCAGCTGAAACCATAGTTTTATATCTTTTTTTAGGGTACTTTTTTCCGTGTGACCATTGCGACTAAACTATGAAAGCCATAGCACAAATATGATATGATTGAATATATGACTAGAAAGATATTGATTTGACCTTTCATGTAATAGTTTTAGTTTTTGTCTACATTAAGAGGTTCATAGGAAATCGCTCTTTGAAAATTATTGACAATTTTTTTTCGATCCACCTTGTATATCACATTGAACGTTTGCTTACCGAACCGTCGACAGAAAACTCCGAGAACAGCGGATTCCTCAACGACGCGTAAATCGCACATCAATGTCAACTCGAGTCCGCCAGCAACAGCATAACCGTTAACCGCGGCAATGACGGGTTTTGACGCCAGCATCCTGGTCGGACCCTAAAAACATCGGCCTCAATTTCAATGCATTTTTTGTAAAAAGATAATCAATGACATGTTGAGATTTTCTAATTATCCGCTAATTATTTATATAAACTCGCCGTTTCATTTTTTTTTATCAATTTAAAATTACCATGGGTCCTTTATCGACGTGGTCCCGCGGTAGTTCGTCGAGCGATTCCATTTTCGATACTTCGGCTAAATCCATTCCGGCACAAAAATTTCCACCTGAATCCGAAAATAAACGCACAATTTCGTATCATACAAACATTTTACAAAAACAGTAAAGGCTAGTTCTCACTAGGACATATACGCCGCGCTTTGGGCTCAAAACATGTGGTGGCTTGAGCCAAAGCGCTGTGTATATGCCCTAGTGAGAACTAGTGTTAATACTGATGGTTGAGAAAGTTTACCTTTGCCATATAAAACAGCGGACACTGATTCGTCGTCGTTTTCAAACTCTCGAAATGCGTCCATCAACATTTCTCTAGTTTCCGTGTTGACGCAATTCCGCTTCTCGGGACGATTCAAACCGATCATGAAGACACGCTGATACTTCTCAGTAACCACTGGTTTAGCTATAATTAAAGTCAATAATAAAGTTGCTACTGAAAGTCAATAATTTGCAATGAAGTTATTCACTTTGAATAATATAATTATTAAATCAAAGTATGGGCCTACTATTGAACGTACAGGGTGTAGACAAATTATCTAACACGTTATCCCCTCCCTTTGGAAAAACATCAATATTTTAAATCCGAATATATTGATATTCGTGTATGTAAACAGTGAATTTCTCACCCAAAACTTGCTTGCAGAAATCAAGTATACTATGTTTTTTAGGTGTCCTTGAAATTTTTGAAAATAAAAGGGGGAGGAGTACATGAAACCTAAAATTTCACATGTTAAATCCCATCTCAAACTGAATTTCTGGAAAGACATTTTTAGTCGAAGAGTTTTGAATTCTCTTACTATGCCACTTCAAAAATTCACTAAAAATCCAATTATTTGAGTTATTTTAATATAGTTTGATCCAGATCAAAGAAAAAATATTTCAAGTTTTATTTTATGTTTACCTCAAAGTAAATTAAATAAATGAGGTTGAGAACATTGTTATTCAAATTACAGTAAATATATTGTGTAATGAAAACATTTTATATTCGGTAAATTTGAGGGAGGGTCTGGAAGAGATTATTCAATTTACATTCATGGTGAAGTTTGACTCGAAATCCGGACAACTCGAGAAGTGTCCTTGAACAAACTGTATTCGATTAACGATGAATGACATCGTTAAACGAGTTTATACTTACTTGAAGAATCACGTTGAGTGGAGTAAAAACATCGATATTTAACCAGTTGTCGTGCATTAAACATCGATTTCATTAATGTTAACACCATGTTGATTGTTAACTAGTAAACGTTTATTAACTAGCGCTCGACAATTATATTAACTTTGATCAGACATATCAGATCAAGATATGTCAAACCTTTGCCTTTAAACTTTGTGCCTCCACTCTACCAGAAGTGAGCGAATGATAAACCAAACATAAAAACTTTTGACAGGACATTAAAATCGATTAAAAAGTTGCTATTGTTGGAAAGCGGAAAGTTTAAAACTAGAAAAAATTGTCAAAATTAATGGTTTTGTTTTTTTTTATAAATAATTGGGTTTAACATTGGTTCTAAAAACCTGTGAGGTTGGTAAAAGTGAATTGAATAAAGACTGTATGAGTTGTAAAATTACCAAAATGGAAAGACGCAAAATTGTTTTGAAACTTTAATTCAAAAGTGGGTCAAAGAAAAATACCAAAGGACCAGCTAGCCTAGTGTAGCGGGTGTTTGCCTGCCCTTGATTATTATTAGCAAAAAAACAGAACTGTTAACTTGAGTTGGGAAGAGGCTAGCTGACTAGTGGTATATGGAAAACAAAATGATAGCCTAAGAAAATTGTTGTGCCATTGCCAAATAAAGACTTGTGTTTTTCTTTAAAAATCATTTTTGAACTGAAAATCCTAGTTGAATTGATCGTTTTATTTCAATGAGCTTTGTTATGTGTATCTGGTTAGAGTATCCTAATATTTGCTATATATAATTAGTTGTTCAGTAAAAATAAGAATAATTTAGTTGCTAATTATGAATAAAAAACTTTGTTGTTTTAATCCAGAGAATACACTGTGCTGTGTATACTATAAAACTTCATATGTTTAATATATTAGAAATGATGTTAATCCATTCCATTGTTGGTTAACTGATGAAAAACCATTATTGTGCATTGATTATTACTCAGTGTGTTTTTTATGTATTGTAGAACTTTGTGTCTTAACTATATTGTGTAGTACTTACTTTGCTCAAGAGCCTAAAGTATAAAAAGAAAACAATGTGTAATTTTGTGTATGCATTGTGATTAATCAATCCAGTCTGGGACAGAGAGATGATGAACATGATGTCATATTTATGAAAAGAACCTCCCAGCTAATTGGTCTTCAAAGGCCGGCTGGCCATTATGATGATCCTCCTGTAAAATTAAAAAAGAGATCGGATTTCTTTCAATTTTTAATAGTTAAAAACTGAAAAATCATAAGTGAAAAGTAAACATAGACAAAGGCAGAGAAAGGATTGCGTAAGAAAATGCACTAGCAAAAAATGACAGGTTTATGAGGCAGGTTAAAGTCTTGCATGGGTTCTGACTGAGTTGGCAAAAATTCAAGAAGTCTAGAGATGTCCAACTTTTTTATATCTACCCTGAAAAAGAAAAAAAGCACCAATCAGACACCTGGAAAGTGACATAATCAGCAATTTCTACCATGATGACATTGGGGATCTCTCAACTACTTAAGGCATGACCAGCTCTAATTTCGACAGTAGAGTGAAGGTGGAGAGCAGGCAAGAGTGCTCGTGGAACTTACCAGATTACCACTCTTTGGATACTCTGCCATGTTAACATCATTTCCTCAATGAACTTTGTTTCAGCATAGAACACTTCACACTTCAAGATTGAGACATACCAACTGTTGTCATCAGTCTCTACCGAATTCAGCTAAGTGGAAGAGAGGTACCTGTGTATAAGACAATTTGACTATCATCGAAGAGAAGTTCATGCAAGATAGTTTAGACCTAGTTATAATTTTGGTAAAACAAATCAAGATGTGTGAGTAGTCACCTAAACATTACTCTCTCTGGTCTCGGAATAAAAGGGTTATTGACTCTGAAAGAAACGATAACAAAATGTTAAACAGGTTTTAATGCAAGAGAAACTCAGCTGATTGCAAAGGGGATATACTAGCAACTGTCAGAACAACTTCAATATGAAAACGTTTCTGATGATAAACAATTATTCGAAGTTAATATTCTAGCGTGAGAGCGGAAACTAAACGTATTCTATCTTATGAAGAAATCCAGTTTAAGATAGCCGTAAGAGAAATAGGCCTTGTTAATGATAGTGAAAAAAAATAACTGATTCAAATCATAGCATTTACCTGTATGCTGAGAGAAAAGACATAAAGTAGACAAAGTCTATTATAGATATGTTTCCTCAGTCACAGTGTAAGTGTCTAAATAGCTATAATGTAAGAGTAAAACCTATGTGGTGGTAAATAGGTGAAAACCTGTGTGGTGGTAAATAGGTAAAAACCTATGTGGTGAGCCATAATGTTAAAGTAAAAAAAAGTTACCACTTGAGGTGGTAACTTTGTATTCCTCAAGAGAACAGCTTAATGATAAAACAATAGAAACAAGATTATTCACTAAAATGATGTTAAAAACTAATGCTAGTGGGAAAGACAAGTAGTGGACAAAATAAGTAAACAAAAAACAATCAGCTGTGGTATAAATAATTAATAGACATAATTATGTACATAATAGTACATAATTATCTGTTTTTCATCCGTTTATGGAGCATGCACCTCTGGCGGCAGTGGCCTGAGTTCGCCTCCCACTCATGCCACGTGGATTCAGTTCAGGGCCTGACACCACGAAGACAGATTTTCTCGGGGTTCTCCCGTTTCCTCCCGCATCATAAAACCCTGTTCCATATTTATCAGCCTCATCTCATCACCATTTCTGCACTTCTAATTTAAATAAAGTCTCAGGGCCAAATGACATTGCTGTAAAACCAGTCGGTACCCTCGTTAAACCCCAAGTACATACCTACCTCCTGTTTATGATTCGTTAACAGTTTATAGTTAAGAGCAAATGAATAGTACAAAACCAGTTTTATTAAATCACATATAAACAAAATAATTACAAAAGATGAACAAAGTGAATCGTGTTTTATAATGCTATATAACAATTGTTTTTTTAAGGTTTTTCAACAACAAAATTGTTTATTAAAAATGGTTATATGAATAACACAAAAGTATATGCGCAGTTATGACCTAGGCGATCCAATAGAAATCTATAAAAAAAATTAATAATTTAAAATCACAAAAATAGTCATTTATCGATATTATGATTAAAAGACCAAAAAAATTTTAAAACTAATAATAACTTATTAACTAACGCAAATAGTAATCTGTGTTCAATGTCTGTGAGAGGGTCTCTCTCAACAGCTGAGTTGGTGTGTGCGCTACAGCGAAGGATCGGACGAGATAGCGGTCTGTGCTGCATGGGCTTGCCCACTGCAACCCTGGCGGCCCGCCGTGATGATGATGAATAGTAATGTACTACTACTAAGTCTTTCCTAGCTTTTTCCTGCTTTATCTATTGGCTCAGCATCATCATGTGACACCCAACTGAGTTTCAATGAGTTTGAGGCGATTTACTGAATTGTGAGTCACATTTTTTATCACGTGAACACCTAGCAATAACTAATTTTAAACTTTTAACTTGTACTTAAAATACAATGCTGTCTCAAATCTAGTAACTGAACTTATATACTCAATTTCAACTTTATTTGTTAAACGCAGGCTCACACCTCACACTCTGTATCCTTACTAGATGCGTGCAATGAGTTTGCCCGAGACTCGTTTGCTGTTCCTCCAGCGCTGCACCTCCCCTCTATAAAACGATATAAACAACCAAGTCTAAAGCACTCGAGTGAGCTTGATTTCGAGTTAGAATGAACGAGTCTCTGAAACTGATGGAACTGATCATTTGATTCCAACTGATCATTTGACTCAAGTCATGTATACTAAAATGATTATCTGCATAATTCATGTAACAAAAGATGTCTGAGATACATGAAAAGCACACAACAAAAAATCTTATAATTACATTGAGATTAAACAATGAATGAAAGAAGAGATTTAAACAAAAACTTATCCCACCTTACTGACTAGGTGCAATTTGACGAAACCCAATGTTTTGCCTTTTTTAACTAAAGGCTTTATCAAGGGAAAAACATGGACAAGAACAACAAACAAGGGACACCAGCAGCACAAAAAATGGTTAAAAATGGAAAACAAAACAAAAAAGCACTCCACCCTGATCAAAGAAAATTCAAACAATCACACTCAGTGTCTCATGCTCACGTTTTACACCTGCACCAACCACAACTATTAAACACCGCCATCCACAAAAAACAAACAGAAACAATAACAATCTCATAAACAGAGCCTTGCCCAAAGCCTTTTTCAGACCGACCCAGTCCGAGCTGAGCGCTGGGTTGGTATGTGGGCCCCAGCCTGGCGGGTTAGTTGAACCCGTCAGTTCATTCTATGCGATAGCATGGAATAAACTGAGGGCTACAGTTTTTTCTATTATATTATAATATAATATAATATATTCTACTATATTGTCGGGCAGTGGCGCACCCAGAGGAGAGGGTAGGTTCTTCTAAAACGTTTTGTGTTAAAAAAATGAAAATGAAAAAACGGTGGGTTTTTTACAACCTTTTATTTAACTTGAATGGTCGTAAAAAAACTTTCAACATGTTCCAATGTCGTTTTTACTTATGTTCCCAGTATCGTACACACTTGAAATTTGGTATACTATTTAATCCTGCATGATAATTTTATCTGTCAAATTTGGAGACACCCAGGTCGCGTTAATGTTGACCTTGACAGTATTTAAAGATCAGTGTTACCTGGTAAAGTGTTTCCTACGCTCCGATCCACTTTTTTTATTAAGTTTCGATCTTGTTAGCATACAATCAGTTAACAAAAATAAAATAAAAAGCATGCAGCTTTTAAGTGCTCAAAACCATTGGATGTCGAGAAATAGAAAGCTTTTGATTGGTAGGCCTGTACCTGGATGAAGCTGTTAGTGCTTGCTGTTGGTACAATACAGAACTTTAAATCGAAATATAAATATTAAGCAATATTTTTATGGGCTAGCGATAAACACTTAATAATGTTGTTAATAACTCGAGATTTAAATATAAAGCAATATTTAACAATTAATGCGCTACTATAGACTTTTTCCTAATTTTTTTAAATAGAAAAAAATACTTTTTTTTCTGTTATTCTATTAAAAATAATTTAATTATACACAAATTTAATATTGATATTTTAATAAAAGAAAAACATTTTTTTAAAATTAAAAGCTCAAATACTGAAACTGCGATTGGATACTGAAACCTAAAACTTATTGTTTCTGGCTCTGCCTTGAATAAAAGGTTGTGCTTATAAACAAAGTTTTTATCTAATCTTGTTTTAAATGTAGTTAGCAAGTTTTATCTTGTTTGTCAATGCCTCATGACATGCCACACCAAAATTTGCCTTAATGAATTTTATGAATTTTTAACTAATTATTAATTTTTTTAACTAATTAAGTTTAATTTTTTAGAAAATTTAACGTGTTTTGGTGTAGGCCTGTTGTAGGAAAAACATCTTTTTATTTGTATCCCTATATTTAATTCACATACACGTTGTTTGTTTCAAAATGTCTTTTTGTATTTATTTTTTATTCGGTTACACTTTGGTATTTTGTTGCATTTTTCCATATCTTCTTGTATTTCGTTGCACTATTGTATTCTCTAGTTTCAAATATTACCTGACAACTATTCCTAGGGTGAAATAAAATATAACATTTTTAATTGATGCAGTTTGTAGTTTATTCAAAAACACACCAGAATAAGCTAAAAACGTACAAAATTTTCTCAACTTGGTCCGTATACGAACTCAGCCCATAAATGTGAACGATCTGGGCCGGGCTGAAACAGGCTTTCGTTCATACAAGACATTGAAATCTTTTTCTGTGCATGGTACTGCTCATAAATACCACGCTTATTCTAGCTTAGTTGTTTAACTTAAAGCGGGGGTTACACACGTGAGCAAAATTTCTGTATGGTAAAGGATTGTTCTGTTTGTATCTTGCCATTATATGTTTAGCCATAGTCTAACATTGTTGAAACCGTTTTATTTATTTTCTAGCAACATAATATTGAATGTAAGTATTATTTAGAAAATGCAGCTAATACATGAATAACAAGGTGAGAAAGTAGGAACTACAGTTGACCAGTGGCAGAAGACGACATGTTAGCTGGCCCCCGATTCTCCACTAACTGATAAAGTTGAAATTAAGGATGCGTTTACTTTGGACGCTTTCGCCTAAAAGCGTCAACGGCAGTCAATAACGTGTATAATGGTCTTTTTTAAGTTGCAAAGAGCTATTGACCGTCTTTGGACGATTTTCACGATAAAAGTGTCCAAAGTGAACGCAACCTGAGTACAGTGAGTCCTCGACTTACGCAGATTTGAGTTACGTGGATTCATAAATACGCGAATGGTTCCAGCTGATAGTGTCACTCGCCATTTTGTGTTTATATAGGTTGTCTATAGTATTTTCGTATTCTGTATGTTTCCGTAATAATATAACTATTGAGACTGAAGTAAATATTATTAAATCAACATTTATTTGACATTTTATGAATCTGACTTTTATTGGAATATATTTTTTGTACTATATCCCTTTGGGATGCAATCAACTTATCTATCTACATGAACATAATTTAAAACCACTATATATGTGAAAAAATACATCGTAATATCGTATTTAACTACAGTTCGACTTACGCGGAAACCTCCGGAACGTATTAACCGCCTAAGTCGAGGACTCACTGTATAGTAATTGAACTTCTACAATCTCATTTTATTGTTAAATAATTAATCTTTGGAGGGTCCGTTGAAACAATTTTCTTGTCATTAACCAAAATTAAGGTAAATTTTCATTGGTGCATATTGCACAATGGGCGTGCAATTTTTAACTTGGTACAAAAGTGTTACAAACACAGCACTAAGCTCAACGACACATTTTATCTAAATCAAACCTGCATAGTGAAATTAATAGACAAATGGCGTACCTTAGTTGGCGTCTTGTGCTCGTGACATACTAGTTGTCCAGTTAAATGCAATGAAATCTTTTTCTCATAGTGTTCGCAACAAAATGAATTTGGACAATAGGAACACAAGAGTGATGATTGTTCACCGCACACGTTACAACGATGCCAAGAGCATTCGCTTTTACCTACAGTAAACATGTGTTAATTTATACTTTGAAACAGAAACAACTTTACTTCAACACTCACCATCGTCTGAATAGTAGAAAGTGACACAAAACTCGTGATACACTTTTGGGCATCGATTTCGTTCGCATGTCAGCAATTCTCCTTCTTGGCCGCAGCGAAAGCACTTGTGTTCGTGCACGTTGATTCTCCGTTTCTTCCGACCTCGTTTCTTAGGCATAATGTTATCGATCGATTCGTTATCTGAAGCTTTGAAGTAGTTTCTGGTCTTTGATGATAAAAATTTAATTCACTAATCGCTTACCTTGTTAATAATTACAAAATAACCAAACATTTGTTACCGTTGGCTTTAATCCAAGTAGACCACTGCAATTCGAAGTTCCGCAATGACATGGACATTTAGCGTTTCCCAAACAATCGAAATTGTAATAGATCGTCAATTCGGTGCCTATATTTTCATAAACAAAATAAAATAAAATCAGGTACATTAAAAAAATGAATTTTTTAATAACACCCTTTACATTAGAAAACAGCTGGAATTAGCAGAATTTAGGTTTGGTTTAAAGTTTGTTTGTTTGTTGTATTTAAAAAAATGTTAACGAACCTAACCTGAATAGTTAATACAAGATGTTATTTGTTACTTTGCTATTAAAGAAACTAAGCATTTTATAGAATGCCTTTAATACATTGCTAGAAAAATACGTGAATGCCCTCCAGCACTTACAAAAATACATTTTTTGAAATCGCGGTGTTTGTCACCACGTAATGTCGTCCTACGTCTTAGCACACAACCAACAGATACTATAATCACCAGTGAAATCAATATAAATAAGGATTTTGGAAGCAGTATTTCCACACCAGATGTCACCCTTTGTCTCCAACTCATACCCAACTCCTTCACCCCAGTGAAACTATAGTTTCACAAAGCGTGTAACTATAGTTATAAAAAAAACCACAAATAAACCAAAATATGTTTTAAGCACGATTACGTCACCTGATGGAATATCACAAAGAGCAAACAGTCCGACACGAAGATCATCGTTGACGTTCCATTTTTGAATCTCGCAGTTAGGTTCACACGAATGGTTCACGAAACGAGTGAGATTTCCCTTCGTTCCGGAATCAATAATCCGATCCTTGTCAATGGTTAGAAAATAAAAATTCGTGTCATTCCGGCGGTGCATAAGGTCCAACCGACGTCGACATTCTTCATCATTGATGATTTCCCCAACGTATTCCATGATGAACTGACCCTGTAATACCGAAATCAACAATAAATCAAATTTATTCTACAAACGAGACACTATATGGTGTCCAAAAGTCATCGCCCCGTCTGTTGTTATAACTTTTTTTATTAATTTTATTTCAGTGGTTGAATACTTGCAACAATAACTTTTAGAACACCTTATACATTTAAGTTTCGACATTCGATTCAATGTTAACTTACGTTTTTGATGTCTTGAAGGGTCTTCAACCCCCAGCCTCGTCGCCCGGTTAAAACAGGAGCGGTTGCCACATATATGCGTTGTTCGAATTGTCGATTCTGACACTTGCTGTTCACGTGACAGATATCAGGTTGGCATTCCAACATCAACAATCGATTAAGACATCCGCTATCTTGACTACAGGGTGCGTCCATCGACAAAGTGCATTCGCAAGGAGTCACCTCATGAGGATGACGTTGTATCGCTCGAATATTACCAACTGGTTTGTTCGCCTACAAAAAAGTGCATTTCCAATTTTCAAAAACAGCGTTCAAAATACGTATGAACAATTGGATGCTTTTAGTTCAACTACAAATCGACAAAACATTACTTTTATGTATTTAAACGGGGGCGGTTTCAGATTGCTATTTCCGTTTGATGCTTCGTGTATCTGTCTGGCGTTCTGCAACGATTCGTACGCTGTGGAGGCTTCCATCAGAGCTAACAAAAAATTTTTTATTTATGTATAGGCCTACACCTCAACCATCGAGAATAAAAATAAACAACAAATAAAATATACATTGAATAATTTACCATCACGGAACGTTTGGCTAAAATATTTTTTCCCATATTCTTTAATCTTTGCATTCATGTCGCCTTTTTGATACAGAAGCACGTGCGAACGATTCATCCAATACACACGGTGGTGGAAACCTAAAATTTTCACAGGAAATTCTCCATTTTTATGCGAGTTGTTGTCGACGATTTCGTTTTTCACATTAAGTATTTTCGCCGGCCACCATCTGTTGAAATAAAATCAAACATGTTTACAAGCACAGTGAAGACCAGTTATAAAGTGCTCCGATTTAACGTGAATTTAGATATAATGCAATGAGTCATTGGGTCCAGTTAGCTTAACAATTATATTTGCTATAGTAACACAAACCTCGATTTAATGAGACCGAGTGTGTTTCACGATGTCATTTGATGTGTCTCAAACATCATGTTATAACAAGTCCCCACTGTAGGTTGCTACTGTGCAAACAAACTGTTCACAAATGAATCATCTTAAACTATACTGTACTAAAGTTGTAAGTCAAAAAATGTCAATTTGAGAACATGATGTTTGTACATATTGTTTGGAAAGGGCAAGATCTAGGATTTGAGTGGGGTGAGGAGCTCAAAATTATTTGACATGTAGGAAACCATGGAAATTCATTAAACTATCACATAAAAACATCTATTTGTAATACGTTACTTATTTATGATAATATAGAAAAGCAAAAATGTATTAATTTTTTAGCATTTTTCTGCGTTCCTGAAGGAGGCTTTTGCCCCCTTTGCTCACCCCTGAATACGCCACTGATCCACAGGTACCTCATTCATCAAAATTCATCAAGCCATTTAGCCTGTAAGAAGTGAGAAACCCAACAGTGGATACATGCATACAACCAAAAAACATAACCCTCCATTGTGAAGTGGAGTAAAAAGTATTGTATATACAACGTATTCAATAGGAAATTGTGGAATATATGAAAACCTGCTTGAATTACCTTCTCAGATGATCTTATACAGCTTAATAATTAAATGCTGCACAATAATATTAAACAAATAAAAAGTAAACACTGTATTCCAATGTTACATCTCTCAACATTTCTTAATTTTAAGAAAGTAGTTAGTCAAAAGCAGTTAATAAACATGGTATTATGTGGTTTTAATAAATTTGTCCATTTTCACAGAATAGCTAATTCTGGAACACACTGTGTAGTGCTAACTATACTTACATGTAAAGATCGATATTGGCCCAAACAATATCGCCATATTTCAGCTGTTGCCTCGCGTGGCAACTCTTACAATAGAAACTTCCTTCAGTTGGTTTATCAACTAGACACTCGACGTGAAACGCAGCTGGACATTTTTCACAGTGAATCAGCCCAATGCCTAAAATTTTTTAAAACAACTTAAGTAACATGATCCATCGAACAAGCATCAACTCATTGCACAATAAATTACCTATTAATAAACAGGTGAAACACCAATTAACATTTAGGTGTTTACGGCTGTTTGGTTGTAAAACTTCGTAATGAGACGGGCAAATGATGTTTGTGTTTGAAATGAACTGGGTGCCAGCGCCAATGCAAAAATCGGTGTTGTGGTAAGCCGTTGGGCATTTCACACAAAGCACTAAATTTTCTGCGATAAGTTCAAAATAGACATTTGTTAAAACAAGTACATTAAAAATCCTTTTTAAGCATACTCTTTATATACTGGCAATATAGCGTCCGCCATACTGGTTTTTCATTGATGCCATATAGCCAGTTTTACTCAGTACTCTAAGACGGATCTGTGGACACTTCATTCATCGAGCCATTTAGCCTATGGGAAAGTCTAAAGAATAATGCATTTATGGCATGTAGCGTCCGCCATATTCATTTGATGCAATTAACCAGTGTTACTCGGGTCTCCAAGACAAATTCATGTACACCTCATTCATCGAGTAGTTTTGTTTTTATGTGTAGAAACTCACAAATCACTCACAAGTGAAGCTAATACAGTAGAACCCCGATTATCCGGCCTAATTGGGACCGGAGATAGGCTGGATAAGCGAAAAGCCGGATAATACGGACGACAGTGATAACACTGTACAGTACAGTACTGTAGACTATACTGTACTGTATAATTTAACTAAATGTACAATAAAGGCATTATTATTTTATTAATAATGCCTTTATTTTTAATGTTTATGTTAAATTTTTATTTTTATTTTTATTTTTAATGCCTTATTTATTTTATTTCATTATATATATTTTTTCAACTACGGCCCGGATAAAGCGGACAGCCGGTTATTCGGGGTCCGGATAACCGGGGTATAAAGAGTGTAAAAAAAACTATCAAATTGTTATAAAAATAATTAAATGAAAATTAACTTACTTTTCGAAGAACTAAAGTCATGAAAATCCACAAATGAACATTGCGAGCAAAAATGCAACGGGCACGTGATTTCGTTGCTATTGGGTTGAGATTGAGGATAGTTCATCAAGCACTGTTTGTGATAAAATTTCCCACACGTTGAAATGGAACATTTTGCTGTATTTGGTGAACGTTCCTTACAGATGAAGCAAGAATGCAACCCTAAAAATAAAGGATTTATTTAACATAGAGCAAACAGAATTGACCAGTACAGTCAGTGGTGCAGCGCACCCTCTGACCAGGGGGAGGGAGCCAGCTCCAAGAGAAGAGCAAAACACTATTTGCTATTTAACACAGTGCTATTTAACAAATATATCAAATAAAAATAAAATATATTAAGTTTGATTTATTTTCCAAGGGGGGAGCGCTTCACTACTGAGTACAGTACAGCCTCATAAAATGAGTTTAACTGAGGAGTTGGGTGAAATGATAGCCTAACTCAAAAAATGTAGTTTTGAAAAAAAAAAGGGCAAAAACTTTTGGCACCTTCAAATTTAAGATTAAATAAACATCCTGTATATTTACAGAATGAAAATGAACAACAGGTTTTGGCAAAAATCTGTTAGCTTTAGTTGATAAGCCTCAAGTTACAGGTTAATTTAAAAATGCAATAACGCTGTTTTTCCAGAAATCAGTATCTTTTCCATTGTTTTGGAGACAAAGCGAGCAAGTGAACCAACCAGGAAATGAAGCGACGTAAAGAACGAAATGACAAAAAATTAACAATATACAATAAGTACATTCCATATTCTGGCTCGTAAAAGTCAAAAAGTGCAAATTATATGCAATCAAATGCTTTTGGGCTATAGACTGGTTTAAAAAATAATGATGTAAGTATATTTATGCCATTTTTCCACCCAACTCCTCAATTGGTACAGACACATCATTGTAGGATGAAAACTCGTATAAACAAAAATTTAACCTATAAACTGCCTAATTCATGCATAAGTCCCATAGTATCCCTTTTGGGATATTGTATAATTAAATAAAATGTACATCAGAAAGCATACAATGTATGAAACATTTCAAAATTTGTTCACATAAGACTTATTTGTTGTAGCTAAACCATATCATTTGCAAAGTTCAAGCCCTTTCCCCAGTCACATATTTTCATATAATTTCTCTAATTTTAATAGTGAGGCATTTCCTTTCTTTCACTTACTTTGAAGGAATAATATATTATTGGTTAATTCACAAATATTTTCAATATGAAACAAGGAATGGAAAAAAATCCCTGTTCCAGCCTGGGATCAAACCAGGGATATCTCGCACTCGTGGCAAGATGCTCAACCAACTGAGCTACCAGAACACATGAGCCTCTAAAACTCCACTTTAAACATAATGTGGGCTCATATAGGGTGTTGAAGTAAATGGTTTCAGCTAGCTAGCCTTTGTCACCCTAGTTAAATAAACTAATTCTTTTAGAATTAAATTCGAAAGATCAAATGAACAAACTGAAAACATTATACTGTCCTCCCCAAGCTGGTAACCTTAGACCTCACATATTTAAAATAAACTTAAACGTGGTAACCTTACAAATATTTAAAAAAAAATGGAAATGTTACAAGGGTCGAGTAAAATCCACTTTCCCATAGTGACCGCTAGGAAACGAACACCTGTACCAATCGGTACGGGCGAGTGGCCAAAGGACGTCTGCACCCAGGGCCGGATTTACACTATAAGCTAAATAAGCTACAGCTTAGGGCCTCACAGTCTGGAGGGGCCTCAGTTTTAAAGGCTTCTCAAAAATTGATTAAAAAATATCGAATCAAAGTCTTGAATCCCAAAATAGGGGCCTCACAATTTAACATAGCTTAGGGCCTCACCACATCTAAATCTGGCCCTGCTGCACCTCATCATGAAATGACATCAAATGTCGTCGAGAGAACCTCGCCTGAAAAAGGGATACCAGGACACGCCCCTGAAACCATACGTGGGGGTGGAGTACCTTTGCGAGCATCTGGTAGCCGTTTCTTCCCTCCTGAGAGAACAGCCAAGCTTGACTCGAATGAGCAACTGGGAAGCAGCAACGAGCTCGCAATCTGTCCTGTAGGTGATGGGGTGCGCAATGCCACAATCACACGAAAGATAGAACAACACAGATTCAACAACAACACGCACATTTGGATATAAGTATCTGGAACGCTACGTCACTGCGTGACAAAGAACCTGAACTGGTGAAGGAGGCTGCTAACTATCGATTAGATATAATCGGCGTCTCCGAAACCAAACTAAGAAGAAAGAGCATGCAGAACCTCAATCAGGGGTGGAATCTCTTCTACTCCGGAGTCGGCCCTGCTGATCAAGTACATGCGGGAGTGGGAATACTCACAAGCCCACGGATGGCTGATCAAGTGATCGAATAGGTGTCGAGAAGTGAGAGGGTGGCATTGCTGAGGCTTGGGTTTAAGAGCGTAGCCTTAGCTTTAGTCAAGGTTTATGCACCTTTCAGTGAGCAGGACTACCCTGCTTTCCTAGATGAGGTGGAACAAGCATTGGAAACATTGCCATCCACTGATTCTATACTACTTTTTGGGGACTTCAATGCTCATGTGGGGGTTGATGACTGGACGTGGAGGGCATGGTTGGAAGAAACGGAAATGCTCCACTCAATGCGAAAGATGGGTTGGTGTTGGACTTTTGTTCTCTTAGCTGCCTGTCAATTATTAACACCTTTCTCTGTCACCTGGACATACACAAGTACACATGGCAAAGTGAGTTTTGTCGCCAGATCAATTTCTTTATCGCATCAGCTGACTTGAAGTGACGCATGATGGATGTTCGTGTAAAAAAAGGAGCTGAGCTGTCAAGTGATCGCCACCTTGTTGTCTACAGACTACAAATGCAACAAGCAACCAATCTCACTCCCAAAGTACGTAAGGCTTTTCAGATAAAATGGGAAAAGTTGCAAGACAGGACTATAGCTAAAAAATTAGCAGACAGCAGGGACCTGAAGTTCTCTCAAATTCCATCAACTGGGTCTGAAGTGGAAACTGAGTGGTGCCTACTCAAAACAGGCATCATCAGTGCTGCGGCTGAAAACTGCAACTTAAAACGCATTGGCGGGAGATTGAACAAGCACTGCAGTCCTTGGTGGACCAAAGAGTTGCAAGTGCTTGTTAACGAGAAGAAGAAAGCCTACCAAGCCTGGCTTAGGAATCCAACTTCTGACTCTTATGACTTGCTAAAAGGGCCATAAAACAAGTCGTGGCAGCTGCTATGGCTCAGTCAAGAGAGAACTTCGGTGTGACATTGGAAGACGACTCAGAAATGCTCCCAAAGTATTCTGGCAAACAATCCGCCGCCTCAAAGCTGGCCAGGTGACCCCTGTGAAATCTATTAAGGACAAGCAGAGTGATATCTTGACTAGTGAAGGAGTTATCCTCCAACAATGGATAAAATATTTTGAGGAGCTGCTCAAAGTCAAGATAATCAGAGCCTGGAGCTGTATTTCGGGGCACAAAATAGTCCTTCGCTGGGGAAAATGAGAGGTGCTGTAAAGTCCCTTAAACCAGACAAAGCCACTGGCATCAATGAAATCCGGCCAGAGATGTTCAAAGCTCTGGGTGACGGAGGCTCGCGTTGGTTGACATGAGTTTTCCAAGTTGCCTGGCAAACTGGAAGAGTTCCTTTGTACTGCAAACTGGAGTGGTGATCCCAATCATCAAGAAAAATGACCAGAGGGCATGTTGCAACTATTGGGGCATCACTCTTTTCAGCCTCCCTAGGAAGGCCTATGCCAAGATTCTCCAGAGCAGACTGACTAAAGTTGTCGATTACCAGATTCAGGACAAACAGTGTGAATTTCGTAGAGGTCGAGGAACCACCGACCAGCTCTTTAGCCTGCAGCAGATTATCAAGAAAGCTTTGGAAGTGGTCAAACCAGTCTACATTTCGTTTGTGAACCCGGAGAAGGCCTAAGACTGGGTTAATCATGGTCTGATGTGGAAGCTGCTCAAGAACTACAAGGTGGAAGACCAACTTGTTGGGCCCAATCTCATCCCTGTACACCGACAACAAAAGTTGTGTTCGAGTAGGCAGGTATAGATCAGAACTGTTCGCTGTGGGTGATGGACTCCGCCAAGAGTGTGTACTGTCTGCTCTCCTGTTTATCATATATATATATATATATATAGATAGGATTGTCAGATTCAGCTTAGGCGTTGAGTGTCATGATTTGGAACGTTAGTGTTAGTCGCCTACTTTTTGCAGATGACCTTGCAATACGGCCAACCTCACAGTCTGACCTACAGCATGCACTAAACAGATTTGCACTCGAGTGTGAATCGGCCTTTATGAAAATCAACACTACTAAGAAAGAGACTCTCGTGGTCTCTTGCAAACTGAAACAATGCGCCCTTCATGTTATTGGGGCCCCATTGTCTCTGGTGGAGAAGTTCAAGTACCTCAAGGTATCGTTTTCAAGGGATGGGAAGGTGGAAGGGACTATCGATAGATGAATCGGGGCGGCTGGTGCAGTAATGCATCAGCTGTATCAAGGAGTCATTTATAAGTGGTAGTTAAACAAGAAGGCTAAACTCTTCGTTTTCAATTCTATCTTCCATCCTACCCTCACCTATGGTCATGAGCTCTGGGTAATGACCAGATCAACGAGATGAGTGCAAGCGGCTGAGATGAGGTTTCTTAGACGGGTTGCAGGACGCACTGCTTGACAAAGTGCGAACTTCTGTAAAAAGAGTGTAAACTGTCTCCATTTCCTCTTTGCGAGCAAACACCACCCAGAAGGAAACTATGGCGAGTTCCAGTGCACAAGAGGGGAGTGTTCTGCAGTCTACACACATCACAAAACTCACGGACACAAACTATAGATCATGGAAATTTAACATGCGAATGGTGTTAATTAAACAGGATCTATGGGGACTGGTTGACAACACAACTATTCCACTACCAGCTGAAGCAAGCGCCGATGAGAAAACGAAACGCCTGGTATAAGAAAACAGGGCGTTGGCAACCATATCCTTGACTGTATCCGAAAATGTGCAACATCACATCATTGAAGCGAAAACAGCAAGTGAAGCCTGGCTAATTTTGGAAAACACTTTTAAACCAAAATCTAGAGTGTGTATACTAGATTTAATGAAACAGTTTATACGTGTTCAGTTAAAACCTGATGAAGGAATGTCGAGTTATTTGGGTAGATTAACAGAGGTTGCACGGTTGTTAAGTGAAGCGAGGAAACCGGTTGATGAAATAGATTTGGCATATGCCATGTTATCGGGGGTCCCTGAATGTTATGATAACTTAGTAGTACAGTTTTCAACAGTGAAAGATGAAGAATTCAAGCCCATGACTGTTAAAGCTGCATTGTTGGGTGAATACGAACACCACCAGATAAGAGAAAACGATGAAATGGCTTCATCATCCTCTGCTTATACTACCGAAAAAGGAAAATAGACACAAAAGAAAACTGGTTCAAGTATGCAAGATACTGAACGTAAGTTTTTCGGAAAATGTTACAAATGTAATATTTTTGGTCATAAGGCTTTCCAGTGCCCAAAGAAAACAACAGGTGAACATGGAAAAACAAATGACAACAAACGTACGCAAAGAAAAGATGCTATGCTGACAGCATTTGTAGTTGCTGATACTAAGGAGTAGTTAATCGACAGTGCAACAACAGACCACTTTACAAATGGTCGAAACATGTTTGTAAAATATAAGAAGATTCCCCCAAGCCAGGTGGCAACAGCTGATAGTAGTCCACAAGTGGAAGGAATAGGAACTGTGCACTTACTATTATCAGGATGAATGTGAAAATACCATCACGTTAGAAAATGTGTATTATGCTCCAACACTGCGACGGAATTTATTGTCAGCAAGCAAAATAGAAGAAAAAGGATATGATATACACATTGCAAAGGGTAAGTGCAGCATTTATATGCATGATGGGTCGCTTCTCCTGAGTGCAGGAAAATACAATGGACTGTATGTGGTAAATGCTACTACATGCCCAGATGATCAACCGATTAGAAGTGTAGAATACGTGGACAGTCCATCACAGAAATAGAAACTGTGGCATGAAAGAATGCGACATTTGAATTATCAGGATTTCAAAATTTGCAGAAAACTAGTAAAGTGCGTGGAATTCCACCATTATCAAAACACAAGGAAACATGTGAAGGATGCGAATTGGGTAAAGCCACAAAGAATAAAAGTGTTCCATTGAACAAAAAAGTCACCAGTGATGTGCTAGAACTAATCCATAGTGATTTATAGACCTGCCCCATGTAAATCAATAGGGAGACCAAAATACGTACTCACTTTTACAGATGATTATTCAAGAAAATTGTTTGTATACGTGTTAAAACAGAAAAGCAATGTCGCGAAAACATTCAAGAACTTCCGTGCATATGTGGAACGACAGACAGGTAAATCCTTGAAAAGATTGCATACTGATAATGGACTGAAATTTTGCAATCAAGAGATGCAAGAAGAGTGTAGTTCGCATGGAATAATATTGCAACGCACCAATATATATTCTTCAAACATGAACGGCGTAGCTGAACGAATCAATAGAACATTGATGAACATAGTTGCAACCTTGCTGCAAACATCGACACTGCCGCACAGATTTTGGGGAGAGGCTGTAATGACAGCTACATACTTGAAGAACAGAAGCCCACATCGTACGTTGGATGAGGAAGTTCCAGAAGCAATATGGATCGGGCAAGCTCCACAGATAAAGCATCTTTGAGTATTTGGTAGCTTAGCATACATTCCTAAATAAAAACGTGACAAATTATCTCCCAAAGCAACAAAGTGTATTCTCGTAGGATATGCTAGTCAAACAAAAGGATATAGGTTGTGGTATCCTGAGTCAGATTGCATCATAGAAACCAAACATGTAAGGTTTGACGAAACAAAAGCAAGAGTGGAGATATTATTGAAGTCTGAAGAAACACAAGAAATGGAATTTGCGTTGACCACAGAAGAGAAAGAAGGGGACACAAGTCCAGAAACTACTGACTTGGTCGAAGTAGAAGCAGAAGAACCAGCAAGCCAAGAGAAAGATACAACATTACCTGTGAAACGTGGACACAAGAAACGAGTAAAAATAGTAAGAAACCCATATAGAAGAGCAGGTAAACCTAAACCAGAAATTAACTGTGTTGAGATTAAAATACCCAGCACAAAAAGTACCAGAAGCTGAACAGTGGAATGAAACAATGGAAGATGAAATACAAATATTGGAAAAACGTAATACTTGAACAGCAACAGAACTACCCGCAGGAAAGAAACTAATCACATGCAAATGGGTATTTGCTGTAAAGAAAAATGCAGAAGGGAACATCGTGCGTTACAGAGCACAACTTGTAGCACGAGGATTTTTGCAGCAACCAAATGTCGATTATGAAGAAGTTTATTCTCCAGTGGTGGATTTCACTTTTTTCAGAATGTTAATGTTTTTGATAGTAAACATGAGTTGGGTATGTTACCACTTTGATGTGAAAAATGCCTACCTCTATGGTACATTGGATCATGAAATTTACATGACTCAGCCCACAGGATGGGGAATTCCTAGAAGAGAAAAGCTAGTTTTGCAGTTACATCAATACCTTTATGGATTTAAGCAGAGTGGACAGGCTTGGCATCATGAGCTGGAAAATACTTTAACAGAATTGGGTTTTGAAACCACACCAAGCAGCTCCTGCGTATATGTAAAATCATCAGGAATTATAATCTTGGTCTATGTAGACGATCTTCTTGTCTATGCAAATAATGAAGAGTCCGTTGCAGAAATTAAGAAAGAGTTATCTTCAAAATGGAATGTTAAAAACCTACGACTGGTATCAACATATCTTGGAGTCAACATTACAAGATTGGACAATGGGAGTGTCCTCATGAATCAACAGCAATATACCGCAGAATTGTTGAAAAGATTTCATTTTAAAGAAGCCAGAACAACTGCTACACCGTTTAACACTGGTTTGAAAACGGATGATAAAAAATCCGAGGATTTGACAGAAACTCAAAGTACAACATTCTGTGAAATGCTAGGAAGTTTGATGTACTTGGCCACGAAAACCAGATCAGATTTGATGTTTACAGTTGTAAAACTATCACAATATATGAGCAAACCAAAAATGGTACACTGGAATGGTATTACACATGTATAGATACCTTTCAAGGACATGGGGTCTGAGATTCATGAAAGAAAATCACATGTTGCAGGCTTATAGTGATGCAGACTGGGCGAACGATATCAATGGTAGGAAATCATATACAGGAATCGTTCTGACATTGGGATCGACCCCGATTGCATGGAAGTTATGTAAACAATGAAATGTAACATTATCTACCATGGAAGCTGAATATGTGGCTGTCAGAAACAGTAAAGAAATGACATAGATTTCGTGTGTGATTCAGGAAATGAAATTACAAACGATAGCCCAAAAACCAATTCCCATCTTCTGCGATAACCGTGCTACTATCTGTTTTGCTAAAAATGAAATGAAAAATAGTAGGAGCAAACATATTGACACAAGAGTTCATTACATCAAAGAAATAGTTGAGAATCAAGATATTGTGTTGCAATATATCTCAACATCAGATGATTTAGCTGATATATGTACGAAGAGATTACAGAAAAATAGACATCGAGAACTCTCTTCACGTTTGATGTGTATGAATAAAATAAAGTAATGTTGTTTATGTACTCTCGAAAATAAACAAAGGGGGAGTATGTTGGATTTACATGATAGATAATGACGTCATTTATACCTCTCCTGTGGAATTTATATGATCTGTTGATGATGCTGTATGTAGAAGTTTCAGTTTTTGTATGCTTGAACATGCTGTCAAGGGCGTTGGCTGTGAGCTGATGTGTATTCATTTACTCTCGTATGTTATGCGTATCAATCCACTGTAATCATTGTTATGACAAAATATATGGTATATATTACCTGTGAAGTGTAGTGTCCACTTATTTACAACAGATATTGTGTGTCATGCAATTTGGTATTGGGTCAAAACACCATAATGATATGGTGTTTAAGGGTTGCACCATTATCTGAAGGTTTGTTATTTGGCACCTACTGATGTTACCTAACACTACGTTTAAAGATCAAATCACATGCTCAAAATCAGATCCATCATTTAGAAAACCCTAGGAACACAGCATATTTCACGATCTCCTAGCATCTCGCATAAGTGTGGTTAATTTTGAATGCAATGCAGTTGACCTTTACATGAAAATTTGCAGTGGTCCTATGCCACGTCATAAAAGCACGTGCAATGGCATTAACTTACCTTCAGTACATTCAGCACATTTGAAATTGGCGTTGTGGTTAAGACGGTCGACGCAAGACAAATGAAAGAATGTACAGCAGACACCGTTGCATTTTACAAAATATTGATCCTTTTTGATTGATTGGAAGCAAATCTGTAACAATTACATTAAATCAGACATAGTTTATATTAGCATTATACAATAGAGACCAGTGATTCTCAAACTCTCCTTTATCACAGATCCTTATAGAAAAACTATCCGCCCAACACAGACCACCCACCTCGGCACCTCTTGCATTAAAATGCCAAAATGCTGTTAAAGTGATTTATAATTCATTAAAATGCATTATCATTATAAGATCTTGATATTAATGTTATTTCATTGTAAAATTAACTTCCATCTCAGTCCGATAGACCACTATCCAAGCCGCTTAGCTTAAATTGCATTTACGTGTTACACATTCAGACTTCCCATGGAAAATTTCTTGGTCCACCTAGGACATAGCCACGAACCACAGTTTGAGAATCACGGCAGTACATCTTTGAGATATGAAGTTTAATGTTCTAAAAGCTTCAAATTTTCAAACAAAATTTCAAGGACAATTTTGCTTTGAAATCCAAACACGTTCAATTATTAAAATTAAATATAGTCAAACTTCTTTAACTCAAACACCCACGAGACAAAAAAATAATTCTAGTCAAGGAAGCTTGTTTATACGAGGGTTGTAAACTCACTGAGAAACGAGCACCTGTGATTCTCTCGCTTTGCATGCTGGTGGTGCTTTTGGTGGCAAGTCGATCTATTCATCATGATCATAGGCGTGCGCACGAGGTGTGCAGGGTGTGCAGCTGCACACTCTAACGTCAAAAAATATCGTTATAATGTCAAAAGTATCGTAATATAAAAAAAAAAATATCGCATTACTTTTTTAACTTTTATTTTTTGTTTAACTTCATATCTTTACCATAAAACTTCCAAAGACTCTCTCCATTCTCAATAAACTACTTTTGTAGTGGTCTGCTATCAGTGGCCAGGTAAAATACTTGAAATTAAATATATCAATACAAAAAATGTCGATATGAAAATATTGATACATAAAATATCGATATTTTAAGTATCGATACTTTGGTATGCACACCCTTAAGAAATACGCTGCACACGCCTATGATCATGATTAATATAATCTTGGAATTAAAACATGTGTGTACAGTACAGTTAAATTGAAGTTGGGGGTGTCACCCTCAACCACCCTAAGCCTTGTAAACAATGTTAGAGCAGCGTTCATGGATAAACATCGAGGTAGCATGAGAGCATACTATCAGGAATTACTTATGAGTAAGGCCAGACTGTTTATGCATTTGCAAAATGCATATTTTGGGTACTCTTCAAATCGATGCATATTTTGGTTACTTTTCTAATAAATGCATATTTCTGTGATTTTTATGTTTTATTGCACATTTATCAAATTTTTGGGAGGTATTTTCTGGTTAGAAAAAAAATTTATATAGCAGTTAGGGAGATTAACTGCTGTTAGGGACTTCACCTAACCTGGTAATCTGTCACAAAGGGCCGCCCCCCATTTGCTTTTGTTTCCCTGCCATTTTTAACAAAAACCGTGGTGGGACAACCCAAGCAGAATAAATGTTTTTCCATAACTCGAATAATTTCATACCCACAGTGAGTTGGTTTGATCTCTGTAACTCGAATAATGTCAAGGTGAGCCGCATCTAGGCCCATAACAAAGAAGAAAACAATGGTTCAATAAGAGAGAGATATAGTGTACAGTAATTGAAGGTCGGGGACCTAAATCAAAAAATACTCAAGACAAACCCCCCACAAACAATGCCATGTCGATTGCAAAACATGCTGAGTAATTAAAGTTTTGGAATTTTTTTGAAATAAATTTGTTTCTAAATAAATTTGTACATGTACCACCTAATCATTCTTTACTTTCATGTATTGTATAGTCATAGTGTACTCATATTTAAGTGTCCCAATTGGGTCATAATAAAACATGATACACGTACTGAAATACTGTACATATGGCCTTAACCCATGTGGCCTTGTAAAGATGGTTGAAAAAAGTCAACTTCTCTATCTTAAACTTTTTTCAGGGCCCCTTGGTTGTTTGACTGTACATTGAAATTGAAGCATCCTTTTTCTCAAGAAAATCGCAAATGTTTCTCGAATTTCAATAGGAGAAACCTATCGGTTTTTGCAATTCGGTAAAAGACAAATAACAGATTGTTCAAATAATACGCTGTCCTTTAAAGGAAGGATAGCAACACTACCTGAAATCGACTGTTTGGATCTCAAGGGTCCACTGTGCAGGTTATTCCAGAAAGGTCCAGTCTAATTTATTCCGGTGTTATTTACGTATTATACAGGATGTTCCTCAGTGATCCACTGCCAAATTTTACCCACAGATGCTACGCCTCAAAACAAAGCAATCAACCCATTTAAACACGAGTCTGAAAATGCTACCTACCGACACGACATAACATTACGTAATTACAGAGGCCTTTCGTCTCACAATAGATGTAATTGAGTACAGTATGCATTTCCAATCCCACATTTAATATATATACTTTGTGCTTTGATCTGGTGCGTAACATCTTCCGGCAACCTCATAAGAGGCCAGTCCGTTTGGTCGCCATTTATCATGTATTTTATTATTTTCACCATATTCTGTATATGTTAATTTCCTTATACCACGTTTCAATCAATTAATTTTGTCCTGTATTTTATTACATGGTAATAAACAACTTGAAATGAAATGAAATCTGTGCTTAAAAATCTGACTACATTTTTCAAGAACACCCTGTATAGTCTATAGAATTACTATATAATGGTTTAAGTAACAAATCAATTAACTTGTACCAGGCAAACTTTATCTGTTACTTCAAGAACATGACTGCTACGACCAATAAGTTTTGATGTTGATGAGTGTGATGACGGAGTGTCATCCACGCTAGTAGCAGCACTTTCTGATGATTCGTTGCTTTTGTTCACGGACAAAGCTGCGATTGTCGATTTACCAGCAAAATTAAATTCTGCATTATTTATCGACTCGGATTTCAACATGTTGAACGACTAGGACTTCATGCTTAAAAAAATAAAAAAAAATATCATGAACAAACATCAGATACAAATTTAGAGCATAAATGTAATCTAGACAATATTTCAAAGCAATGTAAATCTCGATAGTGAAAGACACCACTCCCCGAATATTACTCTCCCACCACACACATTGTAGGCATCAATTATAGCATGGCTGTCATATAACGACTATCACAATCCATTACCAAACCATAATCGAGGAGCAGGGTACCTACACATTTTCCAGCACAATTTAAATTTTGAAGCAAAATTACAATGTAGATTCGTAATTCATCTGTCTTTGTGATGTCATCACATCACCCAACTTGTTTTGGTGAAATAATCACAGCAATCTCACCAATGAAGTTTTAAATGAATCGATCGCATTATTGAAGCAACCATGGATGTAGCTATAGGGTAGCAAAAGCAAGCAATGCTTAGGGGCTTCAGATTTGGAGGGTCTCCGAGAGGGTCTCACGTGTGCAATTTTTTATTTCTGAAGCAATTTTTATTTTTGTATGTAACCAGTGCTACAGAGTCGGTTCATGAAACGTTCGACTCCTTATTTATGATACCACCGACTCCTCAATTTCTGGTACCTCCAATTCCTCTATTTGTAATTAAACTAATTATAATATAAAAAAACTCATATTCAAGAGTTAAATTCAAATCTCAATAAAATAGCAGGTCAAAAGCAATTATTGGGTTAATTGAGTTGGAGTCAATGAAAACTCTCACTAAATTGAACCGTACCCAATTGAAATATAAAAATGGTAACTAAATTTTTTAAATTGCACCGAATAGATTACTAAATTTATAGATAAAAAAAATTTATCATAAGCTGTTCGTAAGCTTATGAATTCTTATTTCATATTTTCGTAATTTTCGAGATACCACGTATTCCGAAACTTTTCTCTCAACAAAGTCAAAAGATGTCCCAAACGCAAATATATCGTTTTGTAAGCCTCTCCAAACAAAACTACAAGTTGGAAAATAAAAATGAAGATTGCCCTCGTCCACTACAAACTATGGGAGTACGTCGACGGCTCAATAGCAAAGCTAAATGGCAATGACCAACACACGCTGGCCACATGGATTATGAAAGATGCGAAAGCTCAAGCGGAACTCAACTTGGCCCTCGATGAGGACCAATTCATATACGTTGAAAATGCAGAAACCACAGCTGAAATGTGGAATAAATTAGCCGCAAAACATGAGCCAAAAGGTGCCAGCAGACATATACGGAAATATGCCTGACCATAAGCATAGGCGTGAGTAGCTCGTTTCATAAGGGTGTGTGATACCGATATATCGATACTTTGAATATCGATATTTTAAGTATCAATAAATTTTGGGTATTGATAGTTTTAAATCTAAGCTATAAAAACATATTTTTGTTTTTTATTATTATTACAATTACCGTATTGATTTTAGTTTATCCCGTTCGGGGTGTTTGATTTTTAATACGAAGTAATATATAAACAATTCAATTTTTAGTATCAAGTACCGGCACAGTATTTTAGCTGGTCAGTAGTATTTTAATGTAATTTTAAATTGTAGAAAGCATTTATTCATTTAACTTTTTTTTTATTTTATGTTTCAATGTGTCAACTCCGTACCACAAATACAATACAATATAAACCAAATAATACAATATAAACAAAAATTAGTTAATAATTCTTTGCTTTTGATTCTTGAAGAAAAACAAAACAGAAAACCAAAAAAAAAAAAGCATACAAAAATACTAACAAATATAACAAGAAATAAAAAAGAACGAAACACAAACTGGCCCGACCCAACCTTTCCATTTGTTTTCTTCTCATCGCCTCATCAGGTGGACAGAAAAGAAAAGCATCCGATTTTCCAAACAGTTTACCCAGTTAACATATTGATTTAAAAAAAAAAGCACTCTGGAAAATTTGATATGTTAAAAAAAGTGGATAGCTAATGCTCCTTTCACCATTTTCAATGTATTATATCTTTTTCAAACCTTTTCTGTTTGTAGTATGAAATTGTGACTATTAAGTAATAGAAATAAACCTGGTCGCATATTTGTTAAAGCATACTAGGATAGTAATAATTATGGCTGGGATGTTTATTCATTTGCATAGATGCATATGCAATTGCATATTATGGGAACTTTTTCAAATTGAGGCATATTTTGGTTACTTTTCTAAAAAATGCATATTTATGTGATTTTTATGTTTTATTGCATATTTACAAGAATTTTGGAAGGTATTTTCGGGTCAGAAAGAATATTTATATACATTTTCCCACATGAATCACCCTATTAATTCACCCAAACCCAAAGAAAACAGGGTGCAGTAACATTGTTCAATGCAGACACTTGGCTGAAGGTTTTCTGAGAAGAGATTATGCTAGGAATTTAACAAAGAGTGATATTGAATTATTGAATGATACTTCCTGGTACCAATTCCTGAAACTACTAGGCATAAGCAGTAACTTAGGTTGGGTTACTGGCATAATGGAAAGTGGTGGTAACTAGATCCACTTTGGTTTCTGTGCTGTATACTGTACTGAGAGAAATACTCCTATGTTATGCTGGCAAACTTATAGTAAATACAGTCATTCATATACCTGAATATACACCTTGTGTATAGTTGCGATCAGCGCCGTAACTAGGCAGGTGCAACAGGTGCACAGGCACAGGGCCCTGGACGAAGGGGGCCCTCGTAATGCTATGACAAAAAAATTGTCAAATTTGTTAAATTGTCAGATATTCAAACAAATATTTTTCAAATTTTATTTGGAACTGAAGGAATTTAACTACAAATCCAAATCCATACCAATTGAAGGTATTCAACCAAAGAACCAGTTTGAAAAAAAAAGAACTACATTCCAACCTTTGTGTTTTCCACTGAGCTTGAACTTAAAAAAATTTTTTGTCATACTATGTTACTGCTAAAGATTGCATTGTATGCGCATGTTCTAGTTTATAGGTACCATTCTCTTTTTAGTTTTAAACATTTTTTTCGGTGAACTCCACCTGTTTTTAAAAATACCTTCATCCATTTATTCTTTATCGTGTACTGTACAAGAGTTGTACAAGTTGAGAACGCATGCAAATTTGAAAACCAATCTGTTCACGGTAATTATTTTATAGTTTTATCAACATGTATGTACATGCCACATGAGAGTATGTGACATGAGTGTGAAAAAAGTTTTATTTATTCTGGTCCAAAAGAAAATGCCCAAGCCACTATCAGGTGCAAAAAAGAGAAAAATAAAACAGCGAAAATTACAAGAATGCAAATCAATGTCGCTGCAATTTGTTACATGGCTGAGAAACGAAACACCAGAAGGCGAAGGGCCTTTGCAAGAGCCCAAGACTACTGATTTACAAGATGTAGATGATGATGATAATAACGTACTGCACTGCACTATTTCAAAACACGATGTTAAACTGGATGACAAAGAGCCTGCACAAGAGCCCAAATGTAGTACCGATTCACAAGTAGTTGATGTTAACAGCATAATACAGGTAGAGGCCTACAATAGAGTTTAGAATATATATATATATATATATATTAACTAAATCTTTATAGTTTGAGTATATATTCCAATTATAATACTTTATAGCACCCTACTATTTCAAAACATGGTGCTAAACCAGAAGACGAGAAACCTGAACAAGAGGCCAAATCTAGGCCTACTACTGATTTGCAAGGTTCCTTACTACAATTGCACCCTAATATTTCAACGGATGATGATACATCGGAAAAGTCTGCACAGAGTACCTCTAACGCCAATGAAATTCCAAAAGAAATACTGCTACGTCACAACGATCCTCATTCTTGGCCCACTGTTACAACTAAATTATTATATTCTCTTGTCAAACATGGCCCAGATCAAGGTGACGACATAAACTTCAATACCTTGGTATTAGACAATTCAGGACGAAAATTTACAAGGGACTGGCTTTTTGTTAAACATGTCAATGGAGAAACAGTCAAAAGAAAATGGTTGCTCTATTCTATTAATCAAAATGCAATATTTTGTTTTCCTTGTATGCTTTTTGGCCACAAATCGCATAATCTTACCGACCCACAAAACGGATTCCATGATTGGAGGCATCTACATCCAGTTATTCCCCAACACGAAAATTCTCATGAGCACCGAAACAATTATGTGCAATGGAAAGTGATGGAAAAAATATAAGAGCAGGAAACTTATTCGATGATTATCTACTTACTTCAATTTATACGGAAAAACTGATATGGCGTGAAGTAATGACAATAATAATAGATGCTATTCTATTCTGCGCCAAAAATAATATTGCTCTTCGAGGTTCCAATGAAAGAATTGGAGATCCAAATTGCGGAATTTTTTTTAATTTAATTGAATTTGCGAGCAAATATAATACTACTTTAAAGAAACGTATTGAAAAACATAAAAAAGGTGCCGTTTCATATTTTTCACCCATTATTCAAAATGAAATTATAAAATTGATTGGTGATAAAACTAGAAATGAAATAATATCTAGAATTAAGAAAGCAAAGTACTACTCAATTTTATTTGATTGCACACCTGATATCTCAAGGAAAGAACAGATGAGTCAAGTTATGAGATATGTCCATGTTGACTCTGATGGTAAGGTGGTGATCGAAGAAAGCTTCGTTGACTTCATTGAATCACATGAAAAAACAGGAGAAGGATTAACGACCGAAATTTTAAGTAAACTAGAAGCTGATAAATTGGACATTCATGACGCCAGAGGACAAGGATACGATAACGGTGCCAATATGGCTGGTAAATGCAAGGGAGTAAAAGCACGTATTTTGGAAATTAATAATCTGGCTTTATTTGTCCCTTGCGCATGTCATAATCTAGCTGGTGTCCATGCTGCATCTACAACACCAGAAATGATCACTTTTTTTGGTACTGTGCAAAGATTGTTCAATTTTTTCTCGTTCTCAACAACACGGTGGGAAATTTTAATGAAGCATTTAAAACTGTCACTTAAAAGTTCTTCTGACACAAGGTGGTCGTCAAAGGCCAACGCAATCAAGTCACTAAGTTTACAATTATCCCAAGTGAAGAAAGCATTGGAAAAGATTGCAAACGAAGTTTCAAATCCAGAAGCAGTATCAAATGCAAAAAGTCTGCTGTTACAAATCGATTACAGATTTATCTGTACTCTTTCTGTGTGGAATAAAATTCTACAATGCATTGAAAGAACAAACAAACCATTACAACTAAAAGATGTATCTGTTGACCGTGCAATAAACTTAATTGATGGGTTACGTAGTACTTTACAAGGATTACGAGAAACAGGTTTCGAACAAAATTTTTTGGAAGCAAAAATATTAGCTGAAACAATGGATATTGACATTGAATTAGGATTTCCTAATAAACGGAAGAAACGAGATAAGAAAACGGAAATAGATGAAGGTAATAGCATGACACCTCAAATAATATTTAAGATGCAAATTTACAGCGTTTTAGATACACTATTATCTCAAATAGATTCGCGATATGAGCATCTGAAAACTATCTGTGACAATTTTTGCTTTCTGTATGGCTTGTCTTTAGAGTCAATGAGTGTTGCTGATTTAAAAAAATCAGCTGCGGATCTCGCTATCATGTATAGCAAAGATTTAAATTTGTACGAGTTCACATGTGAAATTGAAAGCTTTAAGTTTCAAGCATCCACCCTATTACACAACATCAAAACGGTAACACCGCTCGATATTCTACAGGCTCTTCATGACTTTGGATTAATTGAGTCATATCCAAATACCAATGTTGCCCTCCGAATATTCCTCACTCTTCCCGTTTCTACTGCTACGTGTGAGAGAAATTTCAGCAAGTTAAAAATAATTAAAAATTATTTGAGATCAACTATGGGTCAAGAAAGATTGTCCAATATTTCAATAATTTCCATTGAATACAATATCGTTAAAAATATTAATTATGACGATATAATAGATGAATTTGCTGAAATGAAAGCCAGGAAAGTGCAATTAAAGTAATCATTTTCATTTATACGTGTCAAATACACGTGATTGATATTGTAATCCCTTCTGTCTGCAAAACATTTTATTAGATAATTATTTATACCAATTATAATTGGTATATTAGAATTTACATACTTTACATAAAATTTGTATTTTGTGTTTAATTTTCACTTAACCATTTTCACGAGCTTGCTTGTTGTCATCATTTTTTTATGTAATGTACCGTTTGTGTTGGTGATGTTTCTACTTTACATTTTTTGTTGTCCTGTTTGTTTTGTCTTGTGTATTAGTTCTTTCAGAACGAGTTTGCCCTTATTGTGGGGTGTGTAATGAATGAAATTAAAATTCTAAAATTATTATAACAGATCGAATGATGTTCACTTTTTTAATAGATTGTTTTGTAAAGTACAGTATTCAAAACTATTGCAGTATTTTAAAATGTTTTCTCCACTTAATAACCACTTCTCTAAAATATCACTTTAAAAAAAATACAAAAAATACAGGGAGGGATGCTAACATATACACAGTATATGTTTTATTAGTAATTTTCTCTCAAAAAAATTAAGGGGCCCAAAAATGAAACCTTGCACAGGGCCCATGAAAAGCTAGTTACGGCTCTGTATATATATATACACATACATAAACACACACACACATACATACTGTACATACACATATACCTTTATCTTTATACGTATACAAGAAGTACATTTTCTTTGCTACTTTTAAAAATCGGAAATGAACATTTCACAAATTTACAACATTTATTCCCGTGAAATCCCTTCTTTATTTAAAGCAGGAAATTTGAAAAATCCTTGTTTGGTTCTCGTGATGAGAGACGATATTCCTACCCCCACCTTTCACTTTACCTTACCAACACTGAAACCGCTCTTTGTCGCTTATCTTTCTAAATCTAATAAAAATGAACAACGTTTTACAATATTTTAACCATATATTTTTGTGGTAACCATCTTTACCGAAGAGAAGAAAAAAAATCGAAAATATTAATTAGTTTTCGACATGAAAGTTGTTATTCGTACCTCCAAACGTCACGAGAATAACATACAACAGACCATGAAACACAAAACAAAGCATGTGCGTTTTAAAACTTGTATCCTTAAAGTTACATTAAAACATAAAAAAAAAAAATTACTATGATACCATTTTAAACACTGAAACAAACCGCTATGTAAAACTATAGTAGCTTATCAATAAATCTAATGTACAGTATCATTTTATACACACGGTACTGAATTTGTACCCTTTAGCGGCGTTATGTTTCATCCGATTATTTCTATCGTCTTTCAACTTATTTTTACTATCGTTCTTTAAAATCAACTGACTTCTTTTTATCTCCTTCCATTTCCTTTTTTTCTTATTCCCTTTCCCTATCCTCTCTTTTCATCTCCCTTTTTTTTAATTCCCCCCTCTCTCTCTCTCTCACCCTTTTTCTGTTTCTCGTGAAAGCAGAATCCTAATTAAAACTTGATTTGTGAGACACGGTAAAAAGGCGGCGGTTCTCCAACGTTCCATAAAAGTTAATCAAGCTGATTTACGCGATCCGAACGGGTGTTTAGACGTCATTTCCGCTCATGCGCAAGTTCCACTTCATCATTATTATTATGACTATTAGGTTAAGAAAAAAAAATACGAGAGAAAGGAAATAAAAGACGAATCCCCAGATGTGACACTTCCCAAATTAAAAGAAAACCATAGATTTTCTTTCACGTACTAGGACGTCCTCAATTTAAGCGATGGTTACGTTCCACGTAATGCTTTGTATACTCTGTATACCGTCAACAATGACGGGTGCCAGAATGGTTAAATTCTTATTGTTGTGTTTCTAATATTTCTTAATAACCTGTTTCTAACTAACCACTAGCGCCACAAGCGGCTTCTCCGTTAAAAAAAAGTATCGAATTGCAAAATGAAGTAGGGTTCTAAAACTGAAACAAAATGCAAAAATCTAAAACAAAATACGAAAAACAAAAAATTTCATATGAAATGTAATGTCGACTCAAAAATATCATTAAAAAACCATTCGATCCCCCCCCACACATCCATCATTTTAAAAATAGAATTTTTTGAAACAAAGTAGTTGGCATCCACTAAAAGTTTATTTTCGACTAAAGCGATTTTGTTTTTTTAACTTTCCCCTTCAACGTTGATTTAAATCATCCTTATCGTTTGTAATATCGTGTTACATAGACTTCGTGGTGAAAATTAATTGCTCTATTTCGTGATGTTTGGCGTTTTAATCACCACATGTCAAATGTATTAACATCCTATTAAATGGGCTTCCTCGTTTATATATATATATTTTTTTATTATATACTTAGGTCGAGATACAAAAATAGATATAACCCAGCTGTACCAAAAAAAGCTGTTAGCCATTATTAATATCCCTTTTTATCTTTAGTACTTGTGATACAAATATTAAAGTGTATAAATATACAATTATTTTTTACGACATCGCTCATCAACAACTGCGTAGTAGAGCACGGTATATAATTAGAAATATATTAATACAGCATTATTTATAATAGGCCCATAATGAAATTATGGTTTCATTTCCACGACATAAACAAAAAAGTGCATATATCGAAATTCATATGAAATTTATAATACTCCAGTTTTCAGTCACTGTGCATCACCAGATAAAATCGCATAATAGAGAAATTCTCTCCAACTATAACGAGCATTTAAAAGCATTTTAAAAATACATTTAAATGACATTTTTTAGTCACCCTGTACAGGTTTTCTGACTTTCGGGAAAAAAATGAAACCTTTTCTCACTGTGGGTGTAGCCATTTGATCTTCACGAAACACTGACACAACAAAAGGAGTGTCCGTACTATATATATATACCTTTCAAACCAATTCTCAAAAAGAAGAAAAATAACAGAGAAATGAGCGACATGAAGAGCTTTTTGCACTCGGCTTCGGTCCATTGGTCGACATCAGGATTAAAGAAACGATAGTCAACGGGCCACTTTTATACAGCATTAGGACCAATGGCTCTTCAACAAAAAAAACACAAGAAAAAAATTCACCGGGGAGGAAGGAACAACATACGAAAAGACGAAAAAGAAATGGCTATTGGTTTGTATGGGCTCCGAATGTCCTTTCCTCGTTTTTCGTCCAGGGTCCAGGGGCCATCTTTTATTTACCAGTGGAGGTCGTAAACGTCACGAGTTGGGTCCCGGAATGGAGATTAACGCCGGCCCCGAGGAAACGAATAAAATCAGTCGAGCAGAATCCCGGACACGAGCAACGACTTCCGAAACGAGCCCCAAGTCCGGATGAACGACCGCCATTGGAAGCATGAGAAGAAGCCTCCCAGTATTAAAAACACCACCATCGGTTTAGTCGAGAAGAGGTGGTGGTGGAAAAAAAGGGAAAAATAAGAAGAAATCTCTCTTTTCACTATGTACGAAAGAGAACCCCCTCCCCCAAATAATACGGAAAGAAAAACGAATAAAACACTAGTATTACTACTACAACTGTTACTACTACTCTAACCATTCCCCTTTTCCCTATTTCCCGCCTATAAAACCCACCCGCAACGTGATCTATACCGGACAAACCTGGATTTTCTCCTCCTCCTCTCTTGCGGACGTCGCAAATTTTTTTATTATTTGTTTTCAATACAACACAGTACTGTACTTTTTTTATGTCCAGCTATCATCAGACAATGCAGTATTCTTCTGTCACAAGTTCTGTTAAACCAGTTTTTGTTTTTCATTTTAAACAATGCTCACGTGCACGAGCATTGTTTAAACGTGCACGAACAGTTTCCGCTCATACTAAAAAGCGCTCACGAGCAACTAAAAATGCTCACGTGAGAACAATGCTCACGTGCAGGATCAACAACAATGCTCGCGTGCAGAATCGACAACAATGTTCAAGCGCACGTTCATTAAAAAAAATGCTCACGAGTAGAACGATGCTCACGTGCAAAATCATTTAAACAATGCTCATGCTTATTTAAACTACGCTCACGGAAAACAATGTTCACTTGCAAAAATTTTTTTTAATAAAACAACTCACAGTGACAGACAACAATGCTCACATTTCTATGTTGGATTAATTTAATAACATTGAATTTTAACAACGTGCAATGCAGTACAGTATCACCAGTAGGTATATAACTTACATTTGCGAGCTGAATCATTAAATACCCGTACATGTTTTTAACCTTTGCGTTCCTCCAACACTCGAAAAAGTTCAAGTGAAAGTTTGAACTTTCTAATTTTGAAGAGTGAAAAATACGAACAAGTTTTACCACCACTAAAAAGAAAAAAGTTTCTAAAAAAATTAAAAAAACATATAAAAAAGAAAATCCCTCTTCTTCATGTCAAGGTTAAAAATATAAAGAGTTATCAAGTATCAACACGATACCTGTTTATTTCAAGTGCTTTTTTTCCTTCTTTCAAGTAGACTCATTGAATGAATCACCAACAAACTTGAAATTTTTTTTTAAACAACGTTCTACATTAATCTAATGCCGTTATTAGCGTGTCATCATCATCATCATCATCATCGCGATTCATATCTCAAATCCCTACACTAAAAATATAATTTTCTCATTTGAAAAACCAAAAAAAAAATGTGTTAACAACCCTCACAAAATACCAACCCTAAAAAAAAAGAAAATAAAATAAAAAGTTGCACTCCAATTTATTTCTGTTGATTCAACATTGTCCAAATTTAGATTATTTCTTTTTGGGATGCGTTCCAAAGTTTAGTTGTTTTTTATATATATAGTTGATTCGTGTTCCATTATAGTGTCGACATTGCAGTACATAAAGTGTAAGCCAAGCTGCCGGCACTTTGCCACTGATACGTTTCGAGTTGTTTTTGCGTGTGTAATCTACACTGTTATCTTGTTGTTGGCAGCAGATGCGTGGAATTTTTATCGCCCGAGACGGATGAATAATTGGCAATTAATCCAATCAACTTAGGAAAAAAAAAACTGACAAAAAAAATAAGAGGAAGACGAAAATGGAAAAAAACAAAAAACAAACGCAAACGACGACGATGATGTTATAAAAAGGAACCCTTGTTTACACTTCAGGAAACGAATCGTAAATCTTTTTCAACTTTTCGCACCAGCAGACGTTTCTTGTCTTCAGTTTATAGTACAAATAAAAAATATATAATAATTTTTTTTTGTGTGTGTGTGTGAAAGAAACAAAAATTAATTAAGTGTTGTTGTAATAATAACTTCGTGTAAAACTGTTGAAGTACGAACTGTTTACACCGAGATAATAAATAATAAAGAATTGGCTATTGTAATAGCCGTGTTGTTTTTTTCAAATGTTGATTTTATGAACACATTTTTATGATCAGGTCACTAAATTTACACTGTACATGTACAACTAACTACCTGTATCAAAGTAAAGTGTGCTCAACTCTATTTTTGATTTATTTACAACAAACGCTTCTTTATTCAATATACAAAAAGTAGTTATCTATTTACTAAGCATATACTGAATGCATATATAATTTACTGTATATAAGTATTTTTGTATTTTTATCCTGTTATATTAGCTTCACTTGAGTGAGTTTGTGAGTGAGCGAGCTGTGAATTGAACGTATACTGCCATCTACTACAGTACAGTCATTGATATGCGGTATCTAGTTACAACGTATGGCTTGTTACAATGTATAAAAAAGGAATAAAACAAGAACCGCATAAATCAAAAACTGCATAAGTTCAATGTAAAGAAAATCGCATATATGAATAAATGAATCGAAAATGAAATCAAAAAAAAGATTCACTCAAAACACCCATAAATTGGATGTCGAATCACTCAAAGATTGCATAAATGTTAATTCGCATAAATCAAAATTCTTGATAAGAGTGTGCTTAAAAAAAGCATTTTTAATATACTGTACTCGTTAAGTATTTTTTACGTGCTTACAAGTATTTTTAAGTACAGTAGCTATGCAATATATGTATTTTTGAATTACGTGTACAGTATATGCTTTTTTGTAAGAGTACCCTCCCATATGTATATATTTTAAGTCTGTATGTATGCACGTTAGCATGTAAATATTTGAAGTATATTCGAGTGAAAAATCATTTTCTATGACATGTACACATACATACGTAATTCACTTTTTCTAATAATTTATTTCGTACAAAGAAATATTTAATGTCAACTATTTTCAAACATTTCTGCATTGGAGTCCGTATGAATACTGTACGTGCAAACGATACACGCACAAAAATTGTCAATAATCTTAAACCGACAAACATAAAACGGACATAAAAAAGAAAAATAAGTACAAGTATGACAA
>JAQIWH010000726.1:0-41900 GCA_034695005.1 Cryptops parisi | reverse complement strand
TCATTAAATTGGGTAATAGAGATCGGCAGCTCATTAGTGCTGCTAACTTCATCCCAGCACAAGCTTACATTGATTCCGCGTTGTGGGAGGCCGAGAGGATTGTTATATATACCACATTAAAAATTGTCGGTATAGAAGGGTTATTGGAATATGTCTCTTTGTGGAGTTTACCAGGGACCATAAAGCAGGTACGCTTTGCGCCGTCATAATAAGTTTGCGTTTAGAATTTCTTATTTCTCGTTTAAAAGCATTCTTTGCCTGTTTTTTTTTACCGGCATTATCGTCAGAAGGATTGCGTAGCCACTCTTGGAAAGCATTGTTTTTTGCTATAAAGAGGTTGTTAATGACATTATTCCACCATTTTTTTTTGTTATGACATTTGTTAGTAACTGATTTGTGAGTTGTTACTAAGCCGCATCTAGTTAATTCCCTCCATAGGTCTCGTTCATAAGTATAAATCGCCTGATCCACATCATTCAGTTCGTCGTTTTGTCCAAGAACGTGTGGATTGTATTTTAGTAGATGCCATCTCACCGATTTAGTATTAAACCTAGTTTCTGGCTGTCTTGCCGGTGTGTGGTCTGCCAGGATGTGAGCTGCATGATGATATATCGATGGAGGTTCCAGATTGATAGTAATAAGCAAGTGGTCACATCCATTGAGGGTTGACGATGTAGGGGGTTTCCTGATCCAGGCAGTTGGAACAAAATGTTGGTCTATAGTGTTGGCTGTCCGTTGAGTAATTCTAGTTGGGAAGTCAATAATAGGTGTACTTTGTAAACCTGCACAAATTGATGTTAATGAGATCACCTCGGCACTTGGGTTATTAAAGCACACGTTAAAATCTCCCCCAATCATGTTAAAGAATTTCACATCCAAGTTGTCGATTAGCCAAGCATTTAAAATGTTTAAGAGCACATAGCTTGGTCTATGAATTAAAGTATAAATGAAAGGTTCGGATTTGATGGGGTCAATAGCAACGCTTAAGATTTCCATGCCTGAATCGGCGAGTTGATACCTTAGTGTAGAGGTGGGCCCCCTCCGAACGTATAAAAGGACTCCGCCCCCTCTGGAAATCCTATCGGTTCTATACGTCGTATACAAGTCTAGGTTGAGTACACTGTTCTGTTTCTGCATTGAGCCAGGTTTCTGTGATAGAAATAATATCAGGTTTCTGTGTTTGAGCCAGAAAGTCAATGTCGTCGAATTTAGAAACCATCGAACGTGCATTCAAGTAAATAATAGTGATTGTCACTGGGTTTTGTGTTATGGGTGGTTGTCACAAAGATCCTGATCTGGGACTAATCGGTTTAATGTTAGGATCAGGTACTTGTTTTCCCTCTGACATCAGACCGGGTTGGGGCCAATGAACTTGGCGTATGATAGACTGGCTGGCCAGTTGTTAGGATCGAGCATGTTTATCTTTTCATTGTCCAGGACTCGAACAAAAAAGTCTTTCGACAGGGATCCTCGTTGTGTTTTCCATTTGGAGCATTGGGTAACTATAAACCCATGATCCGATAAGCACTTTTTGAGTTGTGAGGGAGATTTGTCGTTATGGACGTTTCCAACACAGAATCGTACCTTTTTTTTTGACCGAGCCAAAGAATCAGCAGACTGCTGGTTGGTTCCCCATTTACATTGACGGGGGTTCCTACGTTGGGGAGTTTGAGTCTTATCTACTCTCTTAGTGTTTACTCTGTTTTGAGGATTATTCAATTCATTACTGCGGGCAATTTGCGCGTAGCTAGCAGCTTCTTGGTTCGAATTATAGATAGTTCTGCCGGAGACAGAGGTTCTATCTACTCTAGGTGGAATATGGGGAAGGTCAGGATAGTCTTCCGCACTTAACGCCCATTTATCCTTTTCATTGGAATTTGTCGACAAAAGAGGTTTAGGGAAACGGAAATGTTCACTATCACCTGTTGTTGTCGCCTCCGGTGCTGCGTGCCTCCCGAGATTGGCTTGTCTCGTCGTTTGGTTGCGCTTCTTTGTTGGTTTTTTTGGTGGTGGTGCACTTTTTTGTTGGTTTTCGTCATTATTGTTGTTATGGTCAGTTATGGCTGACAAAATCTGGTCGATCCTGATGTCGATATTTTCGACTGCTTTTATCAGATAACGCAGCTGGTTGGTAGCTTCTATTGACGGAGTCCATCGGTCTATGTCGTCCCTTCGTAATGCGTTTGAGGGTGGGCATCATCGAAAGCACTGCTTACACCTTCGAGCCCAGGCTCGGGCTCGGTTTTCAGTCGATGGGCTAACCACACAAGGATCGTCTCCTGTTGTGTCAAATACCCCTTGATCAGGAGTTTTTCATCGTTGGTAGAGTACTTTTTTGTTATTATATTCTGTATGGTTTTCTTAAAGGTCTGAAAATCATCCCTTAGTAGCTGGATCGGAGGGAGTGGTGAGTGCTCAGCGACCGAGTGGGTGAGCGGATCCGCCATCTTCCTTCGGTGCTCATTGTTAGCGGCGCCCTTCATTGTTAGAAGTGTCCTCAAGGGGTGTGCAACCATCACCCAAAGTGCTTCTTGGAGCATTAGTCAAGTTTTGCAGGAAATCTACAAAGCTAAAAAGCTGATTTTCGACAAGCAAATGGGTTGTGCTGTGGTGGGTGGATGTATGGCCCAGCCTAAAAGGCAGTTGAATTATGATGATGTAATAGGAGGAGTTTACTTAATGAGATGTGTTACTGCATTCAGTCTATGACCATTGTTAGAAGTGGTTGTAATCTTGATTGAGAAAATAAACTGCTTTTTGGCTCTAGTTGTTGAAGCAACATCTTGACTTCTTTAGCTGTGGTGTTCAAGCTGTTAACATCGTATCTTTGGCTGTTGTTCTGTGTAGTAGGTGTTCTTCTCCTTGCAGGTTGTCAGATATTAAGTGGTCGTAGCAAGTAGCGAGAAGCAGGTCATGCAGAAGGCAGCAACACCCTAGTCCAACTACAAGCGTCGTTCGTGTCGGAAAGGTCTGGTTTCAGCGCTGGTAGTTGCTCTTACTGGCGAAGAATTAGCATCAGCAATGCTGCTGCCCAATGGAGCATGTGTGAACAAGAGTCTGCATGCTATGGCACCCCACCAAGAAAAATCACCCTGCAGGCTGAGTATCTGAGAATCTCATAGTGTAAGCCAGCAAGCCAGGGAAGTAATTAAGTAAGTAAGAGGCAAAAAGCAGTCAAAGAAAGTCAAGCCTATGAATTGCCTTCCGTAGGTTGTCTGCTTGATGACTGCGAGTGACTACCGAAGAGTAAGCATGTTAAATAGTGGAGAGACAAGAGGTTGACCATCTGAGGTAGCACACCACAGCGTTATAATACAGAGCGTATGCCATTAAGAAATGAACCTGGGTGTGTCGGGAGGGGGGGGGGTTTGTTGCCATCCTCTAGCGGCTGTGGAATCAGGCAAAAACCCGACTCACCACAGTACCCCAAAGGGGAACAGGAGATATGCAACCAACTGATTTAACCGTGAACCACATGAAATCTGCCCTGGCAGTATCCTTCCCTTCAAATATGACACCATACAAGTTTGTGCACTTGCATAACATTGTTTGTCTGTGTTGTAATTTCCGATTTGATTTGATTTAAATTTTGAAATTAAGATCTCATTTTAAGCGTCAAGTTGAAAGTTTTTTGAACAACTCCCTGTGCGAAACAATGGCTTATTGCTAGTATCTATATTTATGTAGCTAAAATGCAAAATATTTGCTTTTGTTTTTTTATCATTGAGCCTGTCAATGATATAAAAGATTTCGAAAGTTGCCATCTTGTCTAAGGAGCAAAATTGTCTGGCACCGACCCTGAGTGAATATCTTCTGTCAGTTCATCCACAAGGTACATACTTTTTCAGAGTGAGCTCTCCACTTGGGTTTTTAATTGTGCACATAATGCAAGAAAGATGTGTCATATAGATAAAACACATAAGACTGTCGGAAACCAAGGAATGACGATGAGGTAAAAATTATTATTGTGAGTTGGGGGTTTATATGAAGCAGAAAGCAGAAGCAAATGGGAGAACTCCTGAGAAAAGTTGCGTTCCTGGTGTAAAACTGCAAACTGGATCTACATGGCACAAATGAGAGGCAAACTAGGAACTTGTCGCCCAGAATTGAATGCCTTAATCACAAGGCCACCAATGACCCTGAGCTCTCCACATTTGTTTGTGTTTCACTAATACTTGGGTCCACCCTGATACTCCAGTCAAAACAACAGACAAAGAAATGATAGTGATGTGTTTTCATTGATCCTAATTGCATAGTGTTGGTTTTAAAGTGTTCAACCCTATTGCAGGTATTCACGATTGATGCATATAGTGCCTACTCTCGGCAGGAAACATCTCATAATTTTTCAATTCTGTAAACACAAAGCAGAAACATGATTAGTGTTACCAAAATAGTAATTAATTACTGAAAATTGTTGCTGCTGAATTTAATAATTTAATAAATAAAATTACAAAAAGACTGCAAAATAATGAGCAGAGATTCTCAGCCCTCACATGACATCTGATGACCAAGTATTTTTCTAGCACTGCTGCCACAGAAGTGAGGCTGGCAAATAAGAAAGACAATCATGTGGAAACTCATTAAACCACAATTTGAAAGGTCATGCTTTTCATATATTGTGGTAACTATCACAAATGTTTAATTATCTTATGTCCTTACGGAAGAAAAATAATGTTGAATTTTTGAGCGATCCTCACCAACAATAAACTACAGGGTGATTAAAAAATGAGTGTTTCACTTTAACAGGGTGATAACTAAGTAACATATAACAATACAGGAATGTGCTATGCATCAGTCAATAGGAAAACTTTACAAATTTTATTGGATGATTAGAAAGAATGTGGAAACGTCCAGCAACTCTGCACTGATCCAAGCAAAAATCCAGGAAAATCTGCCATGCACAGGAATGAGCAGATTTGTGTCTATAATTGAGATGGCATTAGCAACTCACTGTTTTAACTCTGGCAAAGCCTTTTGCTGTGAGATTACCATTTTGCTACAAGTCCCCTAGCAAGGCATGTGCAAAACATCAGTCGACCACCCATGTCTGTAGCCAGACATTTTTGGGGAGCCCAGACACTAGAAATCATGGAAATAGAAATGATTTTTTGACATAGACATTCTTAAGTTCCATGTCCAGAAAACCATTTTGGGGAGGCTCCTGGCGCTGCCCTGGCTATGGACCTGCGACCACCAATACAATATAAAACTTGCAGCAATTTCTGTCAACTGATGCATAGCATGTTCCTTTATTATTACATATTTGTTACTTAATTATGGCTTCGTCAAAGTGGGGCATTCTTTTTTAATTAGCCTGTATTATAAAAAAAACACATTGATGCAATAATAGTGAACAACCATTCATCTAGATATAATAGATAGTGTCACTATGATGCAATAACATTGAAAATCACGAAGGTTTTAACTTCATCAGAAGCAGTGACATTTATTTGCATGGGTTTTCATCTAAACATATATGATTTATTGCAATAAATGTAAGAAACTTGAAGTACAATAAATCTATGTCCATTTGACATGCAATAATTTTTAACAATATCTAGATCAATATACAACTGAACAAAAAAATTTGATTTGACAAAGTCGGGACATTCCTGTACAGTGTCACGATAGTCAAAATGAGCTCATCAAGAAAACAAAGTTTTGTATGTCTCCCCGTTTTTTGTTTTTGTTTTCACCGTACAGATGTAAAATAGTGGTATCATCTTCTATTAAGCAAAAAACAAAAAACAAATTAGCTGTTGTCATTTAGTCCATTCGAACACATATATTGATGGAAATAATCTAAAACCAAATTGTTGTTGGTTTCAAAGAAAACAAATTTAAAAAAAACATTAAATTTATAACTCCTAAAATTATAAATTTGATAGATAAAAACTATAAGCCTACCAATAAATAAGTTATCAATAAAATTGAAGCAAAAAAAATAGCTACACATAGGAGTGTAAAGGTTACAATTAAAAAGGTAAACCTAAAAAAAAAACAATGACTAGAGGTCTTTTTTTCTCAATACTGATACATAAATTTGACCATCAGGTCATGTGAAACTTAAACGTTAGAAGTAACATTGGTGTCAGACACTGCAGCAACATTTTCCCGCTAACAGACACAACTAATTTATACAAACGTTGACCGACGACAAATGCTCTTTCCTTTGGCAACTCAGCATAAGTTAACATAATAAATGAGAAAATTTACACACTCGACTAAAAAGTGAACAGAGATTAGTGCTTGGCACTCGTACTATAACTTTCCAACATTGAATGGAAAAAAAAAAACTATTTCCAAAACGAAATGGTTACATTATGCTGAAACAAAAATTCAGCTTTTCAACATAATCAAAAATTGTTTTTGTCATGTTCGGGTTTTTATTTTTTTTCCCCTCATCAGGAATTCAAAACGAGACCAGCTAAATGAAATGATAGCCTCTACCAGGTTGAAAATACGTTTCCACAATATCATTAGGTGGATGTTAGAACATCTCACGATATTTCAAAATTACATTGAAAATTGGAAGTCAATTAGTCTATACAAATATCTACACTAGAATTCTAGTTACTTCAAACTGCAACATCCTTGAATGTGATAATGAAAAAAAAAGCAAAACTTTGGTAGTACAAAAAACAAAAACTTATCAAGCAAAAAATAATATACATTTCTTATTTTTGCACTGTTCTTCATCTGCAAAAAGAATCATGAATTTCTACAAAAAAGTTTTTGACTCCAATGTCTTAGAAATCAGTAACAGATATGGAATGCAAACATGAAAATTGGCATCTCAAAAAAAAACTTTGCTGTTTTACAGTTTCAATGATATTTTTTTTTAAAGTTATTGCATTAAGCAGCAACTTTTGTTTTTTGCAGTCATATTTTCAATAACTTTTCAGTGTATTTACATTAATGCGCAAATAAAAAGGAATTTTTACAAGTAAAATTGTAGCTGAGATTGTATACTATAAAAATAAAACATTTTGTTATCTAATTTTTAGTTGGTTTTTTTTTTTCACAAAACGATACAACATTCCTTTTTTTTTAGCCTACTATGTAACTTGATTTGAGCAAGGAAATAATTTTGTTTAAACATGAAAAATAACAGCTAAAAATTTTTAAACCACGTTTTACTCTTTCTTAATGCTAAGAAAAATATACGGAAAATGTTCCAGGTAGAAAGAAGAAAACTATGAAACCTCTGTAACATTCACTGTAAACCTTTTTGTTGTTGTCAGAGATGTTAAAAACGGTTGTTTTTTGTTTTTGTTCATTTTATTTTGGCAATAATATTTCATATTAGTGTAAACCACTAATGCATTATCACATTGATAAACTGGAATTTCTGTTGGAAGCAATGACATAGATTTTAATTCACTGTCTAAGAAATAGACTTTGAAGCAACATTTTTACCGTAGGCTAATAATAATAATAATATAACTGTTGAAAACCATAATAAGAATATTTAGAATCCAATGATCAACATTTTCGTAAACTTTGTTCTCTACAAAAAACAAAAATCAAATCAAACCAAAATTTACACCAATAAGAAAAAGAAAATCTCAATTTACACTCATAAGATCAACCTGTAAACATGAATATCCTGCTATGCAAGTTCCCGCATGTTTCGTGACAGATCTTGACTTCACCCCACCATTCTTCACAAATAACAAATACAACAACAAAAAACTCTTAAAATAAATAAATAACCCTAATGAATCAACAATTCGAAACAAGCCTTTATGAAAGGCTTATTCCATTCAAACTAAAACAATCATAACGACAGACTAGAGCAAAAAAACAAAAAATTCGACAGAAAGGAAACCGGCAGGATGAAACTTATTTAGGCATCTTCGAATACTTCGATTAGGCCGTTAATACTTTTTTTTTCAGAATTTTTTTTTCTCCTCTATTATAAACAATATTTAACCTTACAATTTACTGCTGCACTCAGCAAAAAATCCCATGTGTTTATTTGTACGAATTGTCACAGCATGGAATGCAATCAGTAGCACATTCGTGTACCAATGTACAGTGTGTGGTAGAAAATAATGAAATATATGGTATATGAGCTGGTGACGGATGAATGTATTCAGATGGATTGATGGGTAACTGCACCATGACAGAAATGTTTTTCATGCCGCTGACAAACGAAATGAAAGATGGGGGTGAGAAAAAAATGGGAAGGCAAGAAAACACGCTGCCTGGAAGTAATTAACTTAGTATATATATGATATTATAGAATATTTATAATACAGACACCTTTCGAACCATTGGAAGAGGAAGAATGGACATTCAGCGATAGTTCTAAGGCAAAGATCAATGACGACGTTGACGATAATAATAATTGAAAACAAATAATAATAATTATCTTAAAAGCCAAGGTTCGCAAATCTATTGACATTTTTTCCACCAGATGAACTCCATTTAGTGAAAAGGAGAAAAAATGAAACGGTAATAAAAAATTAAATTTACCAATGTGGTTTTTATGTTTTTTTTGCCATTGATGCCTTTGATTAATAATTAACAATAATAACAAAAATAGAAGAAAACAACTTCATACTCGATTGTCATCATTCATGAAACTAATTATAAACAGCCTGTTTGATAATAATGATGTGTTACAAGGAGAAGTTTTGAAGACGTCGCTTAAGCCTTTTTTTTGTGTTTCTTTGGTAGGAAAACTTGTTTGTAACCAGGAAGGTTGTTTGGTTTCTCTTTAAATTTCAGCATACATATGCTGCACATGAACAACTCACACGAATTATACACTAAAATTAGTACAATATTAAAATTCACATAAGTTATGTACACTAATCTCTGTACATGTATGTATAAATATGCTTGAAAGTTTCAAACCAAAAAAATCAAGTGAAATAGATTTTAATTAAAAAGACAACCCCTTACAAGAGAAGTCTTTCAAAAAGTACAGCGTGAACTTCGGTTTGTTTGTTTGTTTGTTTTTCAGTAAATATTTAACGCATCAGACAAAGATGGTATTTTTTGACGATGCTTAAATATACAGAGAAAAGGGGGTTGGTGAGGATGTTATTCGTGCTTATTGAAAAAAATGTCCTAACCTCTACAATTCCAACAATTTGCAATGAATCGAGAGCTATTAGGAGACATGAGGCAAGTAGAAGAAGAGTTCTGCAGATTGCATGATTTTAGCCGATAACAGGATGAAACGGAGCTCGAGAGTTTTTAAGTGTCCAACAGTTTATGTACAGGGGAAGTGACAATCGATGCAAGAAACAAAAAAGTACAGGCAAATAATTCACCAAAAAAAAAATTCATAATAATAATAAAAATAATAATAGTGTATAAAAATGCTCACATAACTAGCCTGAGAAATATAACAATACTTTTGTTTTTGTCAATTGTTCATAATCCAACTAAAGCCTTGCTTATTTTTTACGATCTAAGCCGTGAATTGCAAATATCTGATCAATGGATCGTCCCGTGCTGCAGTTTCCTCGATGTTACAAAAAATCATAACATTAAGAATAGGAGTATTTGACTCACGATATAACTATCACAGATGGTTATTTGAAACAAAGGAAGCAGTACTGAAGTTTCCGGAACCTGACTTTCGACATTGCAAACTCAAGATGGGATAAGGAAGAAGTCAATGCTTATAAAAAAGTTTCTCCTAAGTAACATTAGAAGAGAAAAATACCCTCATTATAATATGTAGCATAGAGTAACATCAATTGTTTACAGTAAGCTGTACAAACAGCAACAAAATGCATAGTTATTTATAACCGTCTGTATTCAGAATCACATCTTAGTATATGGTGTGCTGATAAAACAGTACCCACATCTGTTCCGTCTTTCAATTTGGACAGATAATCAGAATTACGTTCTTCCCTTGTATTATTCTTATTTGTATAGATTTAAACTTTTCAGCAGGATTATGTTGGTCTTTATCGGTTGATTATGAAACAAGGTTCATAGCACTTTTAGAGTGCATTTTTTTTTTACCAGTCTTTGGGATTTAGAGCAAAGGGTTGTCTTTGTGATTTTGGACAGAATAATGTCAATATAAATGTGATGCAAAATTTTGTTGGTTTGAAATGTCCTTCCTGTACAAAAAAAACAACAAAATAAATAAAATAAAATTTACAATTTTTCTTTTTTCGTAAGTAATTTTTGGTCATAATCAAAATCAATTTTTTTCGTGAATTAAATATTTTTAAAAGCTACCACATTTTTATATAGCATAAAATAAAACAGTACCTGTAGTAGCAAAAAATTCACATTCGACTTTCACCTTGACACTCAGGACAATCCTAACTGGTAAATTGTATTTTTTTAGAAAAAAAATTATCTTGAATGCCACATTCAAAGCTGTAGTTAGACACCAGATGGTTTTTCTAAGCCATAGACGGCTTTCACAACAAAATGACAAACTACAACGAGAAAGGGAAGATGTATGGCATCATGTATATTTTGTTACCTTTTTTTGGGGAATTAAATTCTCACTTTATAACATGCCCCTAAATGTTTTTTGAAATTGCTTTACTGCTTTGCTACAGGAAAAGTTGTTAGTTTTCCACTTAAAGTTGATCAGAATGGGCCTGAGTTGTTATTGGAACTGCTCATACTGGAGGGATCGGGCTTGATCTGCATGTTTCCGCCGCCACTTACCACCATGGAAGGTTCTGTGTTGCGTCTCTTAATCTTGCTTTTAATTTTTTTGAGCATTGTTGCCTAAAAAAAAAAAAAAAAAAAAAATGGTCAGTTTAAAAACAAATCATGCAAATGAATAGTCTGTGTGATTCCTAGCTTAGCACATTACCTAGCTAATCTGCAGATTTACTGATTTGCTCCATTAATGTGTGCGGAATCAAGAGTTTTCCGCATGTTAGGTTAAGTAATTCGGTACTTTCCTGTTATAGCCAGGCCCAGTCTGATGTTGCTATTTGCTTTGTAGCAACTTTGTCTTGGTTTATTTTGTATGGGTTTATTTTGCAGGTTTGGTTAGGAAAAACAAAGAAACGTATTAAATGTATGATATTGTTTTGTTTTCCTCACCTAACCTGCAAAATGAACCCATCACCAAGTACAAGCAAATAGCAACATCAGACAGGCCTAGCTATAACAGGAAATTACCGGTAATTCTACAGATTATCTAGGTAATTTGAGAAATGAAACAATTTTCGGACTTTAACAGATCACCCTAGTTAATCTACACATTACCTAGATAAGCTGCAGATTGACTGATTTCTGCACTTTAGCGGTAACATATGTTCAAATAACCAATCTCTCGTGTACAAATAATTGTATTAATTGTAATTAAAACACATTAATTGATAATTGAAGAAAATTCACAACTGTTCTGAAGAGTTTAAGTGATTCATGAGTATATAGAATTTAGGAAATGTTGTCCTGACAGAACGATAAGTGAAATATGACTTAAAGCAATCCTACAACTTGAACTGAAATTCTAATTATCGAAAATAATAAACAATTGTGAATTATTTTTCATCAAGAAACAAACTTTTGAACTTTTATTCTCATGTACGTATAAGAAAAACTTTACTCACTTTTAGTGCAGATTTTAATACAACCACTTCTCCTGGACACTGGATCCATGGTTCTCCATCAACTTGGACAGGCATTTCACAGTTTAATCTTATTTTCAGCTGCAAAAAAAAAGAAAAAAATTTCATAAAACCTATATAGTTTCTGTATATAGGCTTTCAGTATATGGGCTCTGTGGGTGAATCTGTCCATCTGCTGTCTAATTGCTGTGATAATGCATTATGCTATTCGATAACATTTTGAAAAATGAGTCAATTTTCAAAATGTAGAGGCACTACTTTTGCCTCAAAGTAGAGATATCTCAAATTTTTAAGAACCTTGTGTTCTTCAGCCACTCTAGTTACCCAATTAATGATTTCATCTACACCCAAAGGCCTGTGACTTGTCACTTGAATGCTTCAAAAGATCCAGAAGGGACACATGCATTGCAGTTTACTCCAATGCAATAATAAAGGGTTTTAACATAAAAAGTAGAATGGATGACCCAATCCTAATAGAATCCCAAATTCCAAATCATCAAAGTGACAAATTATGTATGCCAGGAGGTACACATACTAAGAAGGTACTTGGATTTTTAACGAGGGAACCGACTAGCCACACAGCTGTCATTTGGCCCTTTCAAAATACTGGAATAGTAATGGCAAGGTGAGGATAATGAAGATGGAATAGTATTTTATGATGCTGTAATCAATTCTGTCACCTTGATTACATACAGAGGTTTATAGCAAAATCGTAGTTAGCATCAAATCACAAAGGCAATGCACACTTTTATTTAAAAAACACAGAAATTGAGCAGACTATGTTTATCTTTGCTATGCAACATTATAATGCATATCTCACTTGAAAGATAAAAAACTTTTCACTCACATGACCTCCTTGTGCAATTCGAATGGCACTTCGCATCCCACTCTGAATCTGCCCCAAGTGGACTACACCAGTGACTCCAACTATTTCCAACATTCCATCATAGTGTGTTGGTTTATTAAATTGAGCTTCTTTTTCTGGGCCCCATGGATTAGCTCCAGAACCCCAACTATAAATTATTATATTCATTAAAAACTTCTTCTGGCATTGAAATAAGATTTAACACAAATTCAAATATGGTACCAGTAATTGAGTTGTAAACCGCTCAATTTTATGAATTCCTACCTAAGAATGTTTAGAATGATGATGCCTTCCACAGGTGGCAAGTCAATAAGTTTACCGTCTACTTCGATCCTGATTTCTTTATGTAAATCCTTGTAATTTTTTCTACTAACCATTTTCCGAAGCCCCATTTTTACATAAACTCCTTTATTGTGCAACCTGTAAACATCAATAAAATTAAAAATATTTTAAACAAGTTTACCAATTCAGATGTAAAAGTTTAAGCTTTTACAAAGTATCCACAATGAGATCTAAAATATTTTAATCACACATTTTGAAAGTAAATATGTACATAAATAACCATAATTAACTAAGGAATAACTAATAATAAAAGACTAGAGCGTGCCTCCTCACCAGTTTTTACGACCCGAAAGTAGGGCCAACTTTTAATCTCATTGTTGGTACCAAAACGTGTATTTATTCGCAAAATAGGGAAAAGCAGTGCATGTGAATCTGCTAAAATTTCGTAATAAAAATAAAAAGATTTCCTGTCATTTGACGGGCTATTTACTAGCATAAAAATGATAGTGAACCTGTCCAAGGTTCATAAAAAAATATATTTCAGTGCACCTCCAATAGAAGCCTGTTGTCACGAATGAAAAGTGTCTAAGGTAGTCTAACTAGCCCTATGTATTCTGTAATATTCCCCCACGTGATCTGCATTCCTTACTGCATACCACCACACAAGCTGTGATGGTATCAGTCGCCATTTTGGAAAACAACTGACTGCAACGTTACTGCAGCTGTCACACACTAAAAGTTTTCACATAAACTTTATTTTCTGCTACCGGCCCAGCAAGCATCACATTTAAAAAACCTGATATAAAAAAGAATAGACTTTTCAAATGTTTAGATCTCATTGTGGCTAGCCTGTAATACTCAAGCATTTACTGCTGTACAGTATATGCAGAAGATTTTACAACATAAAGATTTGTTATTTCGGATGCTTGTTTTGTTCTCAAAGTAATTTTTCAGAGACAACGCTTTTGGCTTTTATCAATGTACAGTAATTCGTTAATTTTACTTTTTCAACATTTTTATAGGCCTGGAGTTATCGTACACTTAATAAATGATAGTGCAAGTATGTTTTATATGCACTGGTGAATGGAAAAAAAAACCCTTGCTTCCCCATAAAGTAGTTTTTTTAATTTATGACAGTGGTCTTGTTTCAACCTGCTGTATTACGTCTGTAGTCTCAATCAAAGGTTAACAAAGACACAAAGGTTGACAAAGCCTGGTCACCATGGTGCCTGAAAATTTTTACGCCTGGATTTATATATTTTAATACTAATAAATAAATACTGGCACTTGGAAAAAAGAGGTGGGCTCCTGAATTCTTGTTACCTTTGTCGACCCCTCAATTGTTCACCCTTTGTGTTTATTCAACTTTTTGTTCTACCCGCAATACTGAGTCATCATATGAATGCTTTATTTTATTGAGTTCCAGTGTGGGCTTAGTTTGGAGGAGAAAGGTTCTAGTTTCAAGTTAATAATGTAAACATGTCAAATGAAAAAAAAAATTGTGTTGATTGTGAAGACCACTAAATTAAGATAAAAACAAAACTAATAGTATTGGCCTTCCAACTAGTGGCAGCTCTTGGTTTATGAATGAGTTTCATTCCAAAATTTTGTTTCGTTATGTGTATCCAGGATCAGCACTACCATACAGTATATGCCAACTAGGCAATCCTCAGGGGGGAATGGAGCACTGAACTTTAAGGGCCGCAGCAAACGTTTATAATCTAAGTAATTAATTTACTGTAATCATCTTATTATACTACAATAGAAGTCGAGCAATAGGCTACTATAGCCTACTATGTTATGGTATGGCTTTCCAAATGACAAATTTTTTCTGATTGATTGAGCATCAACTAACGCCATGCCAAGGGCCACACATCAAAGCTTAACCATTCATCCACTTTAATGTGTCTCAATGAGAAAATGATGACAGCAACCCCTACCCCCACATTAGCCTTAAGCCCCCAAAGTCCATGAGCAACCACTAACCCAAAATCTCAATTTTTTTTTAACCATGTATTCACAGAACTTAATCATGTATTATTAAAAACAAAATTTGGTGCAGGTGAAAAAACAACAGCTTAAGGAACAACAGCTTTAATATACAGGGTAGTCTAAAAGTCTATTTAAGGCCAATTATCTCTGGAAGTATTGGTTGTAGGATGATAAGGTTGTTATACTAAAAAAGGAAGCCACCAGGGCCGGATTAACACTATAAGCTAAATAAGCTACAGCTTAAGGCCTTACAGTCTGGAGGGGCCTCAGTTTTAAAGGCTTCTCAAAAATTGATTAAAAAATATCAAATAAAAGTCTTAAATCCCAAAATAAGGTCCTCACAATTCAACATAGCTTAGGGCCTCACCACATCTAAATCCGGCTCTGGAAGCCACCAGTAGCGAATCCAACGGTGCCAAGGAGAATTACCTTGATTGTGAAACCTTGGGTTCAAGTTTATTTAATTTGTAACTTTTAACCATAAGAAATACGACTTACAAGTGAATTGCAAAGTTGTAGGAACCATCAAAACAAATAGAATGCACCAAACAGAATTACAAAAGCTGCATAAGTTAAAAAAATATGGCCAAAATAAGCTGAGCATTGCAAAAAAGTGAACAACATTGCAGGAAAGCAAACCTGGCCACCTCTCTTTAATAGTTATGAGCTCTCATGCTATTCAACGTCGGTTCATAATCACATTGTAGAACCTCAACATCACTATTGTCTTGCTCAAAGTGATATAATGCTACAGTTGTAGATGTGGCCCAATGGATCATTGCACCACCTCAAATACTGGTTCCATTCATCAAGATTAACATGGCACTATGGTCAGACACAGTAGATTTAACAAGCTGCCACAGTATTGGAACAGACGATACACCAGAAATTGCCAACATGATCACACTCTTGTAGATTTTTAGTCTGTTTCCATAGGTCACAATTTTGAGATGTTTAATTGGTGTGAACTGGTGTGCACTGTACACTTGATTGTTACATGCAAATGTATTTTGGATGTCCGCAGTCGACCATCTCTTTACATTAGATATGTGTTTAATACTGCGTCTGACTTCCATCAAACCATTATTAATCAGTTGACCAAAAATAAAATCAGTGACAGTATCAAAAATGCGTTTGGGGTTGTCTTGAAATCAAACTAATTCAACTAATTGTCCAGCAGTTGAACCAAAAATAACATTCCACTTAACTCATTTAAAATTATACCAACACTTTTGGTAAAAATTATATTAATACAATTACCACCCTGAACTAATTTTGGAGCACATAAAGTAATGCAAATGATCAAATCAAATGATCTGCTCCAGCTAAAGTACAAAAAAATAGAAAAGTTTGAACATATACAATTGTGTACATGTAGTTTTCCCACGATTCTAGGCAGAATTTCCATTACACTGCACCTGTCTGCTTGAAATAACAAAATGAAAACTGCCCTCAAATAATAACCGCAGGAAAAACCAACATTTGCAATAATAACTGCAGGAAAAAACCAACATTTGTATTTGATAATAACCGTGGTTATTATTCGAATAAAATCGATACTTAGAAACACTTTTCCCATTGATAAAAAGTTTTCACCCACCACTACATACATATTTTTCATCCACCACTGGATGAAAAATGACATCCCCAACCTGATGACATCCTTTCTACCTAGTTTCTCCCTATCACCCACAGATTCATTTATTACCTCCTCTATCACTTCATTCAATACTATACAAGGGAACATTGACACAACATTCAAACTGCAAATGTAACTTTTTCATTCATCCACACTCTCCTAATATCCCATTTCATAACTTCATCCTTCATTTTACCCTTCCCCAACCCTCTGAAAGGATTTCTTTTATAATAACCTCACACAATCTTTCTGCCAACTATCTTCCAGGATCATACCATCAACTTTACAACAGGTCTGAGAGCCCTCCATCACAAGACAGCTGACTTCCATCATTTCCCATTTAAATCTTTTATTTTTTCTAAATTTTTCCCTCATTCATTAATTCTTTCAGCAAATCTTTCACTCCACTCACCATTTACTTCACGAAGTCCTCTTTTACTTTCGAAAACATATCACCATCACTCACCTTTTTCTCATACTCCTGTTTATCCATTATGACACTCTACCTCCCTTGCCAGCTCTAACAATAGCCAAATCATCTTTACGTTTTAACCTACAAATTCCCTCTCTTTCACACTCATTCAGATTACACTTAATCTTCCTCAAAACAATTTTCACTTTCATTCTTACCTCATCTCTCACTCCCTTATCCTGATACATGTTCTTTAAACCCTCTTCAATGGCCTCTTTTACCTAATTCTTTTTCGCATCAATCACACCACTCTTCAACCCCAAACTCAAAACACTTATTTCATCTTTATTAAGTAATATTAATCTCATCAACTTTAATCACTTTCTTTTGACCTTTTTCTCCCACACAGATATTTTTGTCATTTTCTCCTTCAGCTTTTTCATCTTTTTTTCTTTTTTAATTTTTAACCTAGATTTACACTACCCGAAAAATTTGCCATTCCTTTTTCTATCACATCCATCTCATATTCATGCATACAACTCTCATTCAAATTTCCCCAACAAAACTTTAATTTCATCCCTCAACTACAGACAGTATTTACCCTAATAATGGCCTACCACCTTCTTAATCAAATCAAACTCAAAACTTTCACTAGCCTTTTACACAGAAACCCCACATCCAGCATCTTTACCCTCAAATTCTATGGAACCACTTTCATACACAAACATACTTTTAAAATTTAAAATTCAATATGTCTTTCCCCTGTCACCAAGCTTTCCCATAAGTTTTTAACCCTATTGACCACTGAAGCCAGCCCACTTGGTACATTCAGTACCGAGTATTTAGTACTTTTCCGCCTATAAGCCCACACTGAATTTCACCCTCCGCCCTTGCCCAAATTCAACATATCAATGAAAATACAAAATGAAGTCAACATTTGTACATCTAAATGAATAATTTTAATGTTATATGCCACCCTAGGCCCATGCCTATAGGACCTAATGGGAAATTGGGTCCTGGGTACATTGATATCAAATTTACTGTTCTCTACCCAGATAGTCATAATTTTAAATAAAAAAAAGAGCTAAATTTAAAAAAATAAAATTTCCTTACCCTTGCCGACAGAAATTTTGACACAAGACTGACATTTCTCCTTTTCTAGACACACAAGACAAAACATAGAACGCAACACGTAAGGTACACAATACATGGGAAAGAAAATTATCATGAACACACCAACAACTAATACATAGATCCCCTTCCCACACCCTATCCCATTTTTGCTCACTTTCTCTTTCATCCACCCTTTTAAAAACATTTTCACAGTCATCTGACCCCCCACATAATATCAGATATCCTCCATAGGCACACTACCTTCCCAAGAATACACACACACACACCAAAACACCTGACACAAATTAATCCTCCCCCTTAGTCAAGCACGTCTTTAGGGAGAGGCGAACGGGAGAACCGGGGCCTTGAGAAGGGTCCTGAGATTTATTTCTCTAGGATTATATAAATTAACGATGAAGCGTAAAGGAGAAAAAAAATAAGGGGTCGCCCCCCCCCCTCTTCCCCGAGGATGGAAAAGAAGCACACTTTAGACTCCTCCAGCAGGTTTCCAGTGCTACTACTTTTTCTAAAACTATCCTCCAGCACGTCTCGCAAGTCAATAGATCATTCCATTTCATTTTTTTTAGAAACATGTTTCATTTGAATAATTGAAATGTAGTCTGTAAATTACTAAAACAGCGATTATAGTAAATTTTAAAATAAAAACAATTTTTTTTTGTAAATAGAGCAGTGACAAAACATTCGTCATTCCAAAAATTAAAATATTTTCAGGGGTTCCACAGTGACTAAGCTGCCCTGGGCCTCGCACCCTCCCAGGGATGGCCCTGCCCTTAGTCAACTATAAAGGACCTTGTTTTCGTCAATGTTTTAACCCTTGTGAATATGAATTCTTCACAATCACAGTACATGAAGAATCAATACCAAAAATGTTTTTAATGTTATCACAAGACAGGTATACTGTTCTAGCATGAAAACTTCTTGACCAGCTTTATACTTGTTTAATTCAGTACTAAAGCTAATCAATACTGATTTGGTATTAACTATGGTTAAAACCCACCTCCATTCAATCTATTTTCTTTAAGTAAACCATATTATTTAGTAATTTGGTAATTGCTAGTAAACCATTGGCATGTTTGGCTGTACAATTAACCACTTGAGTATGCAAATTTCCACGACAGTATTGTAAGAGTTGAAATTGAGCATGACAAAAAGCACAATTCTAACCAAAATTTAAAAACAAACTTTATCTTTTAAATTAAAATCGAAATTTTGAAACAAAACACGCAATGCACTCTCCATCCAAAGCAGAAATCACCTCGAAACAAGGAAATATGTTTAGGTATATATGTATACAAATGTTGAATAGAAAACAAGAATTCAAAACATCCTTGTTTCAGCCTGAAATCAAATCGGGCACCTTCCATATATGTGACAAGCCTTTTGAGCTACTAAAACTGACAACAAGGGAGCCTCTGAGACTGGAGCAAAGATTTTTTTAAATCTTTGTTTTCTATTAAAAATAATTAAGTTTATTCATTAAGTTTTACTCAACAATTCAATATTGAAATACAATAAACAGACAAAACTGGAGCACGTCATTTCAGAATGTGTATAAACAAAACTGCATTATAGCTTAGGGTTCAGTAAAAAAACAATCAATAATAATTCATTAACACCAATAAATCTTGATTATGCCGTTTGATTAAAGGAACATTTTATAAAAGTAAAAACTTTACTCCAGCGTAATATATTATGACCAACATTGATTTTAGTCCCTTTCAGTACCTCAAGTTCATAATGAAAATAAAAAGTCATCACATTACCTGCTGTTGAATTTGTCTGGGTTTTCTTCGCGAGCATTATGAAAATCTAAGCACAGGTCAGCGTCAATCCCAATACCAAAGTAATTGTTCATTACAAATATTTGCGTATTATCTTCAGACGTTGAACCTGTACTGTTGGCAACAATTCCACACTTGTCTTCTGTTTTCTCCACATCAGAATGGAAAACAACAGTCCACCTAAAACAACATTATACATTGCTTATAATATCAGCATCAATGGTAAAATACAGTTTCCAAATTAGACAAAAATGTTTGTTAAACAAGGTATATATTATGTTGGATTATGAAATACTACAGGGTGGGCATAAAGTCTGGACCCTTTGGCTGATATGTACATCTTAAATTTTTCAATTCAGTTTCTAGCATTAGCGATGCACATGTTGCATATTTTGCAAAATTGGCATGTATATACATTTTGTCTGTCACAATTTCGTACAATATGTCAACATGAGCATCATCAAAGCTGGAAACCACATTCATTAAAGAATTGCATATCAAGGCTAAGTGTCCAGAGTTAATGCCTTTTTAGTAAAAACAAACAAACTTACCTGTCTAATCTAATTTTTTCTGCTTCTATTATATCTTTCAATAGATTCAGAGGATCTTCTCCACCAGTATATCCGGGACCCCATCGTAGTACCCTTGCGAGATCATTACCTAATTAATAAATAAAATTAAAATGTGTTTACAATTAGTTTCCAATCGTATGCTAAGAACCAATAAATGTATTTATAAACTTCATAGCCTATAATTACCTGTTCCTAACGGAACAATGGCACATGGTGGTGATTGGCACTCTGAATCTTGGCCAACATTATCCAGGCACTGTAAAACCCAGCCAATAGTGCCATCGCCACCACAGACTAAAATTTTGTAATCCCGGACATACCTAAATACGTACAATCTACCCAAAAAAATAATAGTGTTACCACAAGCTACATTGTCAATTGTTAAGTAAACAAAATGTAAAATGTTGTTTTTGTATTCAAACCTACCCAGGTAAAGGACCACCATTTTCCAAATCAAATACTTGATAAGGATTTAGTAGTTTGCGAAAAGAACTAATAAGTTCTAATCCTTGACATCCTCCACTCTTGACATTCACAAATACTAACAGAGGCTACAACAAAATGAAAACAAAATTTATTACAGCATGTGAAATGATCACAAACACACACACTGCAAATACTGAATCAAAAGCTTCTATAGCAGTGATTTCCAATTAAATTTAGTCACAGAGCCTTTTCATATTTTGTACAACATAACGGAACTCATTCAACCATTTGTAACAAAATGGCCCATGCCCCATTTGAGAAACCCTGTTTTATAACATTCCATAGTCATTAGCCTTTTCCTCCATTCTAGATTCAGCAAAGTCTACTCTATGTCTAGCAACACACACCATATCACATGTAATTGTGTGATGTGTATATAATGTCAGTTGAAATGGAAAGCTGGCAATAAAGGCACAATTATATTCAGGTACCGGACCTCTTATCCGGCTTTCAGAAATCCGGAAGGACCAGAAAATCGGCTATTTTGAAACTGGTTAGTTTTGACACGAGTTTCGGTTTAACCCTGTGCAGTACTGTACAATATACTATACCCTGTATTGAATAAACAGACCCTGTTTTACTATTATTTGTTTTCTCTTTACTTGTGTTTGCTTAATTGTAATTTTATATATACATTATAAAGAAGTTTAGGCAAATTAATAATCATTAAACTGACCCTGCTTTAGAAGTGTAGACCTATTAGTTTGTATCTGTTAAAACAATTTAGCTCTTTACTTTTTACTTTTTATTGTTTATTTTATATTTTACCTTAATATTAGAATTACTATACATAAATTAAACTGTAAACAAAAATCTGAAAAATCCAGAAATCCGGGCCACTCCCAGTCCCAAGCTTGTCGGATTAGAGGTTCGGTACTTGTAATATGGTGTCCGTTAAGCTTTCTGAAAAATTAACCTGACAGGTTTTTTAGTTGCTGATGTGTGTGCTTCAACTTGAATTTTTAAAAAGCACTGTTATTAAAAACTCACACATCATGCTTAGTAATGGCTTCAATGAGCAATTTGCAACCATTCTAATGCTTTAAGGTCATAAAGAAAAAAAACAGTAAATTACCTGAACATTTGGAGATATTAGATTTGGAGCAATATTTGGAAGAAGCAGTACTAGTAGTGTTTTTTCTTCGAAGGATGCTTCCCTTAATGCATAAAAAGCTTGTACAGCTGTATCGGAACTTTCATAAGTGATTACCATTGAGCCATATTCGTAGTAAATTGGACCAATAGAAGAAAATTTATTATCTGGAAGTACACATTATAGCACACATTATAGCAATACACCTACAAACACCGTTTCTGTAAGTACTTATTTCTACATACTTAAAAAAAGGCAAATATTAAGAAAATTCAAACAGTCTTATCTCCTGGAACTAAACTACAGCTTATCATAATGAATGGTGATTTATTTAAAATGATGTCTCCAATACATAAACTAATCATTGTCAACATTTTGTCCAGGGCTTTGAAATGAATTCCAGAGCTCAAGTCCAAGTGTGAGTAGTGGAGCAGGAGATTTTAGCTCCGAGCTGGAGCAGAGCAGAAATATTAGAAATCTAGATTTTCTCATTGCTTCAATGTTGTTTGTCCACTTTTAAGTCAAACTCCTTAATTTAAAACTACATTAGATAGCTAAGTCTGCATGTACACTTTCTAAAATACTTATTAAAATTTTATAGCAAAATCAAGATTTTAAATATGAGAATGATCATTTGAAGAGTCGAGACTATTAAAGTGGTATAATTTTTATCTGTTCGTTTTCCGTTTTCTTTTTTTTTCTATCTTCTCCTTTGTAGAGCTTTTTAACGAAAAGCAAAATGTTGGGGGGGGGGGAGAAAGTTTATTTTGTTTATTCAATCAGTATAAGTTAGTGTTTTGTATTCCATCAAAATTAGTTTGACCAATAATATAACATGCTCATTAAGGTAAGACATTTTTATTATTCTCTCAAAATATAAATGACAAAATTAATTCACATGCTTATATGAAACCTATCATTCTTAAAATATGATTAATTAATCTTGCATGTTTATCTATTGATAAGCAAAACATAAGTTTACAAAATACAGTAGTTTTTTTTTTTACCTTTGCCGACTACATCCAGCAGTATCTTTTCATACTGCCGTTGGGACAGGTTTGGTGGAAGATTCCCTACATGCAAGGCAACAGTTGGTCCATGTGGATCTTCTTTCCACTGGAGATAAAACCTAAGCATGTCCATTTGCCGAACCGAATCCTGCAAGAAAAATTGCCAAGTTTGAATTAAAAAGCTGCTTCAAACTCTTGGTTTGTAGACAAAAGCTAAAACAACTTGTACCTTTCCAACTTGTTTTAGAACCTCCAATGGTCTTTCATCCCTTTCCATTACTCGGTCCGTAACTAAAAAAAACACAAAAAATGCTGTTCTAGATTGTGAGATTTTTTTCGAAAAACAACAACAAAAATTTAAAAATACCTCCTCTGTCCAAAATAACTTCACTAATTCTGTATTTTGAAGGATCGGAATCTTCTAATTCAAATTCTTCTATAGCAGAGTTGATTAACTCCTCAATGGTTGTCTCACATCTAACTGGTATCGACTTGTAAGATTCGTTCGCAACACTGGAACTGCAAGTAAACAAATAAAAATCAGCAATCAATATTAACAGTTATAAAATGTGAATAATATGCAACATCGATAACTACAGACAGGGCCATCTTTACAGAATTGTAGGCCCTGAGCAACTGCAGTATGCTGAACCTATTCAAAGGTTTTTATGGCCTCGTGCATAATGCTGCCATATCATATGATGTCATGAGCCTCCTGGCAAATGTCCAGTTTGCTCATACGTAAAGACTGCCCTGACTACAGAATATGATTCAGATAACTCGTATTAGTAAGCAAGTTAGTTATATTTGTTAGAACGCATTAGTTGTATATTTAATCACTTAATACAGCATACGTTGGAACCTTCTACAACAAAAGAACTCCAAAAACAAAATCTCGTACAGCAAGCAGTTTCAAGAGTAAAATTACTCATAGTATGATTATAATAGCAAAAAATGCAATAAGTACTGGTCAGAGGTACAATAGACAGACTACTCATGCAGTCAGGGCCGCTGAGAGCAAATTTAGGCCCTGGGAAAAAAAATTGCACTATAAATTTGTCACCGTTCAAAATTCTTCATTGTCCAAAATTCACTTGTTTAAGAAAAAAATAAAGTGGATTTCCCTCCAAGAACTTCTCTCTCATTCGTAAAAGAAAAAATTTCTCCAAATAGTTTTAGTTGAAAACTGAGTTATTGTTATGTCAAGTGTTACCTTATCATTCCACAAACAAAAAATGTAATTAAATAAAAAAAAATTAGTAGGGCTCTTCTCCGGGACCTGTTCTGGCTACCGGGTCCCGGGTATTTTGTATCGGCTCTCTGCCCTCTCGTCCAGCCTGCATGCAGTCAACACTGCTCACCCTTCTACAAAATATGCTGGGTTCAAATAACAGGGAGGCTTTCCCTTACTTATGCTTGTTTCAGCTATGTGAAGCAATGGTTAATAGGTTTTGCAACTATACAACATCAAAAACACAAAGACTTACAAAGAATTTTGTACAATTAATTCATAATTGTAACTTATGCCACCATATAATTTCAATAAAGAAAATACTATTTTCAAAATGAAATTTTTTGTTTTTATGGCCTCCTCCTGGTACATTTTCTAGATCCGCCAATGTGATACAGTACATTTAAAACGAACTATGTGTTTTAATGTTTCTTTGTTATAATATAACTGGGTTATTTTTTATAAATAATGCAATTCTGCTGAAACATTGCACAGACATTTTATAGTCATTTTGGTGTCACTCCCCCTCCTCGCCTTAACCTCTAATGGTGTCACCCAGTGCAGTCCACACATCCCTAGTGATCCTACTGTCTATGTGTGTAAATGTACTGGTTTAAAACATTTTAATGTCTTACAGAAATTATGTCAAGAAGGAGGAACAGGTAATTTGCTTGAATTAGGCACTTAATACAGCAAAATGCTGGTCATGTGAGTTTTTCTGTGATAAAGGTCATGTCTACACCATTTAAACAAGTATAAAGCTCGACTGTACACGTACAAGCAAGTGAAAATACAGTAATGAGCCAATTTTAGCTCAACTGTATTTGCTTGTAAGAACAAAATAATTATCCAACAATGTTGATATCCCAAATTTGCCACAAAATGGCAATGTGAATCACAAATCAAAATGTAAGCACATAAAAGTTTTTTGAGATTTAAATTAACAAATATTTCATTACCTTAGTTTTCCTGGAAATACCCTAACAAAAGTTTTTGTAATTTCTGCATCCCGGAGTCTTAAAAATATAGCTGGCCTTTTCCCATCTCTATGAGTTAGATGTTGAATAGGATTATTTTCATCAACTTCTTCTTCTTCAGATGCTACAAATAAAGATATGGAATTTAACCAAGCAAATTAATGACAAATTAAAATGACACAAATATTAACTATTATTGATGCAGTTAGAAATGCTGTGCTAAAAATATTCTAATAGAAACAACGAACATGTCAGAAAGCAATCAATCCAATGTCAAAACCTTCTTCTGATTCATCATATTGAAGTGTTAAACCAAATGGCCATAACTAGCCTTTTTGTTGATTTGAGTTGAAGGTTTTTTTAATGTCAGTGGCACTTTTGGCAATTCAAATTTTTCTTCATGTCTGATGTGACATTTCACACAAGCATGATTTCTCATTCCTCATATTTTCAAAGTGACAAGTTACGGGCACAAGGAAAACTCCAATGTCATCATGTGTATACAAATTGTTATCTCTTCATAATCTATACTCACCACTTAGCAGTAACATAGATGTGGTTACATGCAGATCAACAGTACAGTTTAGCGCCTGTCCACAGTAAAGAAACTAAAGCACACAAAAAACAAATAAAATCATGCAATAGGACATTCTGAAATGCAAAAGCGATTACAATATTAACAAACAATTGAAACATCAATAAATAATAAAACAAACAATACATTTAAAACATGCATCTGCATATCACAATGTAGACTGAAGCAGTAATAATATAATTAATGCCCAAATAAGTTTTTTACATCAAATGAAAAATTCATATTGTCACAAGGGAATGTTTTAATGTGATACAGAAATTGCTGTGTGTGCCGATTATTACAAAACTAGCCCAAGTCACATATTTTTCATTTAAGATATTTTGTCTTTTGTGTTTGTGGAGATAGAAAAATACTTTTCCATTATTTAAGAAAATATTCTCAGAAATAACTTACCTTTATAATGTAAATCTTTTTTATTATGATTTAAATGAACATAAAACAAAATAAGTAATGAATTTCATTTTTCCAGATTTTTGACTTTCGGCACTTTCATAATCTCCAGCACATATGTTACATATATTCAGGGCAGTGTTCAATCAACAATGCAAGCCATGCTCATTCGCCATTTTATTTGTCTTGGTAAACTTCTAGTTGGCCAGTACACAAGCATCTGGAATTCTCATGCAATTGCCATTAATTTCAAACATAGCTGTAAATTTGATACACGTAGTAACTTTTTCAGCTGTATTGGAGCAGCGCGGTACTATAGATAAGAGAGCCTTCTGCCTTTATGTATGTTCACATGCATGTATGCTCGTTAAAACTACTATGAGAGTTATTTTGTTTTATTTTTATGTAGTTACAGTATCGCCAGGATGTGAATAAGAACATTATGTGGAAATTAAGTGTTTTCTAGTTTCAGTTGAAAGAGATAGTTTTTTCGCATTTCCTGAAAATTTACCTCAGAGGCCCGTTTAAAAAAACCCAATTCAAATGTGATGATCCCTGACTGAAAAAAGCAGAAACTCAAAAAGTTTACGTGTGAATTTTGTAAGTGTATATATCAGTCACAATGACAATGCAGTCAGTTAAAAAGGTGACTGTGCACAGGTTGTGTGGTGGTGTGCAGAAACAAATGCAAATCACATGGGAGAATGTCAAAATGAGCGCTCCCGTCTTTCTAAAAAGCTAAAATGTAGACATCTCATGTTTCCTTTTTATTTTTTGGGTTTTTTTTATGTAGGCCTATCAGTTTTTTGAGAAATAGTTCCAATGACAAAATTATTTTGATACCATAAACCCAAAAAAATGAAGGAAACAATTGTAACGTTAAACTGTTAAGCAAATACTGCATGAGCATGCAAAACAAGTTCAATAATTACTACAACAAATGATGGAACTACCTTGTATAATGTAGCATTATGCTCTAATTAAAGCTCGGGCTTCACTAAGAAGCAAGGTGACAGATCAACAAGATTAAAACTCGAGATTTTTTTTGCACCTGAATACTGTAGCCAACAGAACAGGCAGTTGAAGTCAACCTGTCAATTTCTCCCAATGAATATTCAAATTTAAACTAAAGTGTTCCTCAGCAATCACCTGGACCTGAGTTTGCTCATTCACAATCAATTTTTACTTACTCTACTTGATCAACTGCACAATTCGAAATGAAAGTAATGAAAAACATTTAACCTTTGAGCCTTTGCTTAAAAGTTAATCTTTTAAGTAACCGTGGTTTACTGAAATACAACTGTCGATCAACAGACGTCCAAATTCATATTGTAATCACGATTCTAGTTTGGTGAAGTGTTAATATTATGTTGGATAGCACGACATTTAAATTAGTCAATTCTTTTATCTGGAGATAGATTACTTGGCACAAAAGTGCATCTACACCATGAAAGTGCTTACTGTATAAAAGTGAGTGTTTGGTTTCTTTTCCAAAAACTAATCAATTTAACTACCAGCACTCATGTATTAAACTACTTATGTACGATTTCCTTTATAAATACATAAATCTGTATATACAACATTAGTATTTTTGTGATTTTATTTAAATTTATCATATTTTTGGAGTTTTCCAAATGTTTTGCACATTAACTGGAGTTTCGAGCAATGATAACTTATTCCACCTCCTGAATAATCATGTGTACAAAATTCATTTTAATCAGTCTCAAGGTTGGGACTCTCAACCAGCCGATCTAGTTTCAGTAGGAACTTCAGAATTAGAAATTCTGTAATCAATGAAGAGGCCATCAGCCTCTGTAGGCACTAAACAAGCATTTCAGTACATAAAAATAAAAAACGTGAACCGGAAACCAACCGGGGAGACTAAACATGAATCAGTACATACAAAAAAGAAGAAAAATATATTGAAAAAAATATCAAAATTGTAAAATTTATGTTTTTCTAATTTTGATTCTTAAATGTTTAAAAAAGTTTGTCACTTTAAAGTTTTATATGGTCCCTCCACCCTACCATTGGTAGATCGCAAGGTCACTCTACTAAAAAAAAAAAAACAGCATCGTGTACAAATAAATAGGTTGAGCAGCACTCCTCTGGGGCAAGAGTTTACAGGCATTTTATTTTTGCACACGGCTTCAAATTATCAGGCTACAATGAGTTGCTTTTTATAAATTACACTTAATTTTAACCACACTGAATTCAGCTGTATTATCAAATACAAAGTAGAAACTAACAAGTACAAAGCTGTAAATCATCTTTCATTTTGTCAGACACAATGTTTCACCATGCTGTTAGACTTCGTTACATCCAAAAAATCATCGATGCAAAGATTTACAACATGATGTAAAATTTAACGCCACACAAAGTGAAACAGAAGTTGCAAATCAATAAAAATATTTTTTATATTATACGAAGCTCTAAAAAGCACACAAAATTATCACAAACCACTTACCGTACATTGAAACTCAAATTATCTTGTTTAATTTTTTGATCAATCTCTTAATTGATACAACAAGAACCAATAACAAATGACAAGCATGAAACAGTTGCAAAAACTCACCCAAAGCATCCGTAATGCAGAAATTACGAGGATCACTATTTATGTGGAATGCCTTTAAAGCAGCTTCCTAAAAAAAAATAAAGAATAACCTTTAAAAATGCAGTGTAAAGCCATAAATATTATTTGTATATAAATAACAAATTATCATGAATAAAACACAAAGCAACATATAAACTTGTAAACTGAACTTAATGTAGGGTAATTCAGCCTTACCAATATGTGTTGCCTATTTGAATTTTTTAAAACCGTAACAGTTCGAAATACCCGTCGTTTTGCAGATGAATTTCCATCATATACCTTGATCACAGCTATAAAAAACAGTAGAAAACAAATGCTGTTGATTTCAAGAGCATTACAATTTTTCACAATTCATCAATCTAAAACTACATTACAGTGGATACCAAACTAATCAAACTGGGTGGGATTAAGTTGTATGAAACTTTTCACATTACTACGTCCAGACTAAAACAATATTCTTTCTTTAAGATTGAAATGGTTTGTTTTTTTCCCATTCAATCTACATATCAGTTAATAAAACCAATCATTCAGTGAAGTAGTTCTAATATCAGGCAAAATGCAAGATCTAACAATTTTGTTTATAACAAAATTTTTAGGTTCTTAATTGATATAGGTATGTAGGTACTATATACAAGTGCATAAAACTATTTAAAGATGTTTGTTTAAAAAACATGAAAGATATTCATGCATATATAAGTACTGAGTAAAGCATGTACTGCATGCAAAATGTAAACATGGTAGCGATAGTACTATAAACTAAGCTTAGGTCTATCGAATTACTGAAGGGTGGTATTGAAACAACCATTACTACTTTTCACTATATGGTAACCTATTGATTCAGAAAAATACTCATTTAACAATATAGAGAAAGTATAGCAAGAAAACACTCAACATTTAACATTTGATACTCAATGGCTGGTTCACATTATACAGCAAAATTGGCAGAAAAATGAGCACAATTTCAAAAAACCTTTATGCATTTAAAAAAGCTCCAATCGATTCAGCAAAAACAAAGCAATTACATTCTATATCATATCAACATTACAAGCAAAGCTGATGTACAAAAAAATTCTACTCTTAAATTTAGATGGAAGTCCAGTAGTTAAGGTCAACCATCCCATAGGCATCAGACTACGATAAGCAAGAAATTTCAGGCTTGTCTTGATATGCTTGTCTGCGATCCTATCTTAGGCAGTAGTACAAGGGTCATTAGGGACTGGCTAATAGAGTTGGATCTGATGCCATATGATGACATCAAACTCAAATCGTTAGGTTTGCTGCCAGCCTTAAAGATATTACGTAGTAGTCCGATTTTGCAAGTACATTCAAATTTGGCATGTAGTTAGCTTGTTTTAGCTTGTTTTGGCATGTAATTGCTTCATATTTTTTAATTTTTCTGTCACATAGCAAGGTGTTCGGCCACTGATATCATTTGTGCTTACTTGGAGAGTTGCAACATTAAGAAATAACTAGGTATATTGCCTTGCAAAATAATATTGTAGGTCTATAAACATCATCGTAAATCTGCTTGTTCATAGCAATAAGCGTATGGTGAATCACTAAATGTCATAATAACGGTGCGAGGGTAGCAGGGATTTCATCATCGATAGCAAAAGATGTAAAACTTGAAAATTTAATGTTTTGGACAATCGCAATCTATGCATGCAAAATAATAAAAATGAATTAAGCTTCACAAATTCAATTATTTGTTTCTGTGAACTAGCCATTCCAAATTCCCACTTCCTAAATATACAAAAACAATGGTACAAAATAGAAGGAAAAAAAAAACAGAAAAAAGAAAAACATCAGAAATAATTATACAACACTTGTTTAATCACTAATTCTCAACTAAACTAAACTGACCAATGTAAGACCAGTGCATGAACCTCTGAAGGCAAACATTGTTTTGTTTACTTTAACTGATAATAAATTAAAATTTAATGGCCAAAACTTGTTTTCCCATTGATTTGAGATGAGGATTTCATAAATGGTTGCATGATCAATTGAACCATTGACAATACTACTTATCCTTGATTTCTGTTGAAGTAAACTATCACACATGCACGGTTCCTCGGTCCTGCATCTTAAGAGGAAATAAATTATGGGCCTGTGATAAAACTGTCGGGATATTTCATAATCGAATTTGCCATTCAACTTAAAACTGGCTTCCAATTCTTTTGGAAGTAGGCTACTACATCTATATATATATATGCGAGGCACAGTGAGAGAGAACTCCAAGCAACAATTCAAAATCATTAACTCTTGCTCTTACAGAACCAGAAATGCAGCCACAAAGAAAGAAACCAAGGAAAGAAGTGAACCATGTAATACCGTAAAAAGAAAACAAATCTCGTAATTTGATTTTTCATATACCATAGCAAAACTTACATCTTGCGTAGCTTTCTCAATGGAAGGCTACCTACAAAATTGTGCCAACAGAGCCCAACCATGCCTAGAACAAGGTAGGAAATAAGATATAAAGGTGATATTAAATTGTATACGTACACATGATGAATATATAATTATTGGGAATTTGAAGGCAGATATAGCATCTCAATGAAATAAAGAGATATTGACAATGATATAAGACTTTGATTATTTTCAATAAATGATACTTGTTTACGGAAGAGTGAAGAACAGCAATGGATTGAAGAGCTTTCTTTTCTACCATCTTTCACACCTATAAATGTAGAGCAAATTTCTTGTGCATCTTTTCACAACCATTCACAAAAATTTCATTCCAAATGCAAATCAGAACTATTGAAAAGAATTTCAATGATGACTGTCAGTTGTTTGTAACAGAACATGTGTGTTACCCATATAGTAAAAATTACTTGCAACATTGCACATTAGTTGGCATGCTGGTCTACCCATAGTTAAATTCATGTCTCATAATCCCTGATTTCAAAATTAGAGGAACATTTGTTCAATGGATAAGAACAAGGCTAGCACAGGGATGGCATGTGTTCCGTAAAGGCACACATATTTTATGTGGCACACTTCACACAATTTTTTATGTGGCAAAGCAAGCAATTTTTGAACCACTGTGGCGTCTGCTTCTTGCCCACCAAATAACAACTGGTTGAGGAACCCATCATCATAGCTGCGTGACGAGGGGCCTTAAAGGATAATCAATTATGACCGTGAGATGGAAAGCCCACTGTCTCCTGAGAAGAACAAAAGATTGTCATATGTTTTTACATATGTAACAATGAATGCTACGTATAACTTATATCTTTTGAGTAAGCTACCTGTAAATTGAACTCTCGTGCAGTAATAAATTAAGGCTGCATTGGTTAGTGAGTCAGTGCATTCATTGACTATTCAATGGAAGGCTGAATTCTGAGTACCTGTTTCAGGTAAGTTATTCTAAGCTTAAGCAGTGCTTAAACTCACGGGTGTGATATGTACAAAACAGTAGCAAGCTGCCAGAAGAGATAGCCATGGATAACCTTGGAGTTGAAGTTTAGTTGCAAACTACCCAGCACTCAGAATCGATTTCAACAAGCTGTGAAAACTAACTTGGGTGCAGGGCCGGCTCTACCATATAGGCCAACGCCTAGGGCACATACCTCATTAGGGCCCAGTACCAGAGCTGCAGGAAATGTTACAAATTATTTAATTAATATGTTATTGTTGTCTTGTCACTTGACTACTATAGAAGTTTTTTCTACATAGCATTTGTTCTTGAAAATGGAAGTCAGCAATTTTTTTTTTTTTTTTGGGGGGGGGGAGCAAGTTGTTCGCAGGTGCAAAGTAGTCCAGCACCATTGAATTACAGTAGACTCTTGCTAATCCAGTCTCCTGTTGTGATGTGAAAAAGGCGAGGTTAGAGCACTAATATCAGTAAATGAGATGGTATAATTCCATAGATAGTACGTATTGATCGTGTTTTCCTTTACCTATCATAAATCTCTTATTTCGATTATTTTAAACACTACATAAGTAAACATGCAACATTAAGTTTAATAAAGAATTAAACTTTTTATGCACGTCTCCCCAGTAGTCCAACACTCTCGCTAAACTGGCACCCCTCTGTGCAAGGAATAGACAATTTAGCGAGAGTCTACTGTAAATCTATTGAACAGAGGGTTTTGTCAATATTTGGTTCATAAAAATCTCAACTCCATGGTTAATTCATGGATAATGAATCATAATACCATAATTCCATAAAAAAAACATGGATGCCATTTAGCGTGCTATAAGAATACCAGAATATGAAATGATAATCTCAAGTCAAACAATCTAATTTTCTCTTTACAGTTCACACTCACCTAAGCAATTACAACTGGCATACTCTCAGCAAAACTTTACTCTCAGCATCATTCAAAATGATATCCAGGTTTCAATCTAAAGTTTGCACTACATCACACACAATGTACAGATACACATATAATCACATACTACACAGCAACCATTGTATATCATGTGCACCACTACACACCATGATAAATCTGAAGACATGGTAATGAAATGAAATAAAACTTATTGAGATTCTACTTATCCATACACTCTAGTATACTGCCACTGTAGATCTTCAGCTAAATAATTCTAATCAGCAATGAACTCTTGTGAACACTGATTAACTATTGCCCATCCCACCTATAGACAACCATCCACGCTTTTTTGCTACTAAAAACACAAAACCAATCAAAAACCGCCACCATTGTTCTCCGCTAACTCTTATCGCATACCAAGGATGATAGTTTAAAAAGATACGACTGTATGTGCACAGCAGGCAACAACATTTGGCCTCACATAGAGCGCCATATTGCCTAAGTCTACCTAAATCCGCTCCTATGTATACAAGGTGCTACCCAAAAGTTCCAGAACTTTGGCAGACATGCACAACACGGGTGTAGTAGACCATTCCGCCGCTAGGTGTGGCTAGTAATATCCTTTGTGAATAAGTGTGCTAACACTTCTGAAGCTGAATAGACCCATTTTTAAGTTATGAGCGGTTATGTGATGTTATGTGTTAGTGTTAGTGATCCTGCGATTCCTATGGAAGAGTAACATTGGTTTCTCCACCATAACGTGCCAGCACACACATCACTCATCGTTCGACAATTCCTGACTTTCTGTGATTCCTAATTCCCTTATTTCGCCTGAACCTGCCCCCTAATGACTTTTTGCTAGTATCCAAGATTAAATTGAAACTGAAAAGGAGTCATTTTGACACAATGTGGTGAGCAGGTTTTGGCCCTCAGCTAGCTAGAGGACTAGCAGAGGTCCGATCACCTCCAGGCTCGTTTCTCGACAACTTACATCTCAGTCAAAGCCACCGCCACCATGAACACACTAGCCACATTAATGCATCCAGCACCTCTACATCTTCACCTACTCCACCAAGATACCTGTTATTTGGCACCTAGTGATCAACGGCCTTTGGCCTGTCTCCCTGCTGCCTACCTCTTCCGCATGACTCCCAATTTTGAAGTGTGCATTACGGACCAGAGCAATCCTGGGAAGCATGGCTGCCTTGATAATCAATGCTGGACCAGCGCAGCCGCTTGTCGTACGCTGTCCCCGTGAACGCTAGCAGGAGACGGCTGCTAACGTTGGCACAGACCTTACACACGGAGGTGACGCCGAAGATGCGTAGAACAGCAACAGCAACACAAAACAGTGAGATCGCTGCCCGCCTACACGTCAACCAGCAGCACAGGAGTTCGGCTATATGTACACAGTACAGCAGTTAGCGACCAAAAAGTCAAGTTTATTCAACATGATTTTGTCAAGTAAACGTTACAACAATACATTGCGTGCTGAATGCCAGCACACAGCACCATCTCATGATTCGACATTAACTATCTTCACCTAGTGATCAACATGTCTCCCACAACAAGAGATCCAAGTCAAAATCACAAAAACTGATTGACACACACATAATTGACGACTTCTAGGAATGCATGAAATCAGAGTTCATTCCAGTGATCAACTCTGGGATCACTGACTATATACATGCTCAAGGGGATTACTTGGAAGGAGACGATGAAAACTAGGCGTTAGGTTAAGGAAGTTGGGTTTTTTTATGGTTAACGTCCTGGAACGTTTGAGTAGCACCCTCGTATGTATGGTATTGTTTTGTTTACATGGCATAAAGCGAACCACTGATATTGATGGGTTAAGAGACCCATTATTTTACATTTAGTATTATCAGTTATAAATCAAAATAAACTAATTCCATCATGGATGAACGACAAATGCATGTCTTTCCTATGGCGGAAGTGTAAGAATACAATAAATGACGAGAAAAATGACCAAGCAGGTGATACCTACTACATAATTCAAACACTATGTTGTGCTACTCACATATTGTGAGTAGTATTAATTGTAAGTGATTAAACCCATTGTTTAAAAAAGCTTGCAAACTAAACACTGCAGATACAAATTCTGATTTACAAAATAAATACAAAATTGAGTTAAATTTTTCATAATCCAAGACCACCTGCACTACTTATTTTGTGATGGTTATGAAATGAATTGTTACCTCATCACAAGCCCTTTAGAGCAGTTGCTTGTGTTAATTTTATGTCTTCATGATTAGTCAGATGCACACCACAACACAGCAATCACACAAAGTTTCTCCCATCATTATGCCCCACAATCAATTTCAGTATTGCACTAAGGCAAAGCAATTTGCAGAATAACTTAGTAAGCGAGAAGGTCGATTATTTTAAGAGAGAACCTTATGGGAGGAGATGAAAATTGGAGAAATGACCGAAAATATAACTTGTAATATGTTCCAGGCTCTTAAAGTGGATAGTTATAATGTTTTGACTCCTTGGCCAATTTTAAAGGATAAAACCAAACTGTCAATATGATTTTTATAGCCAGACGCACAACGCAATACAGCAACAAAACAAATTTTCTCGCGTTGTTAACTCCCACTATGCTCAGTAGGTATTACACCTAAGCCAAAGTAATGTGTAGGGTGTAGCCAAATTTTAACCACAGATGCTACACATCAAGCCAAAGCAAAAAATCCGTATAAACATGGGTCCCGAAATGCTTCCCTTCTGAGATAACACAAGGTAAAGTCACAGAATGCATAGGCCTATGGTATCTTACTTAATAATTCGCTTAGTGTATGCGGTTCAAGAATGTGTATGAGCTTCTGGAATGCAGGAGGGTCAGCTTTTTCCCTCTTCCCCTTTGCTTCACTTCTTAAACATGTGGTGAGAAGACTGTACAGGAAAAGGTTAGGATCACTCCCCTCTCGCTGAGACACTCCATTAAGGCAGTAAGAAGGATGAAAGAAAGCGACCAAGCTAAAAGAAGCTGATCTTAAGGACAGCGAGACTTAATTCGAGCCGAAATCTCAAACTAACAAATATTGCGAAGCAATATGAGCTCAAATAATAAATAACTAACGAATGTTGTGAAGCAACATGAGTTAAAACAATGAATTGTAAAAATAAAAACATTCCCGTCATTTTGATGTGCATATACTAGTGGTCACATAACCACTGTGATTATGCAAAAGAGCATGCATTACCGAACCCATGTTTATACTGACTTTTTGCTTTGTTTTGATCCGTAGCCTCTGCGGTTAGATTTTTGCCAGACCTTTCAGGAACAGTTTGTAATATGTTTTTACGAAGATTCCAATTATGTGAAAGGACATTATGGGAGATGAGAATCGGAGAAAATGACCAAAAATATGTAATATGTTCCAGGTTATAAAGTGGCTAGTTATTGTGTTTTGACTCTTTGACCAATGTTTTTCAAGAATAAACCAAACTGTCAACGTAGTTTCATGCACCATGCCTTACTTGTGTGAGAAAAGACAAACTCCCATTTCAACAACACACTACGTAGACTACATATGAATGTTTAAGATTAACGAAACTAAAGCTCTTTGTCGCTATATTGCCACTAAGGTGATACGCATGATCAGTAGAAAACATTCTATTACATTCCCTCACTATACAAGATTTCAAATGGCAGGTGATCATTGAGCATGGTTCCCCTACCTTTCCTCTTTCTTGTCTTTTCTTCTTTTTCAGGCACAGATAGGCCTGCAGAAAGTGAATTTGAGTCAACTGATGAGTTACATGCTTGCAACCAGGAAAAACTGAAATAGTACTTATCAAGCCATTCAGACACTAACATTCTTGCCTAAGATAATAAAATGTCATATTTTTTTCACACCAGTAACCATTTGCTTAGCACATATGGTTGTGTAATAAACATTCAAAATGCATAATAACATTAAACATGTTGAATACCATTTTAAAAAATTCAAATTACCCTTACAAAAATCCCACCAAGTCTGAGTAGGGAATATAAAAAAAATATTAGACAAAAAGCAGAAGATATTTTTTGATAAATTAGATACTATGTTGTATATGCCTTGAATATGGAAAAAACTATAAAAACTTTCAAAAGGCAAAAGCATTTGCCTTTCAACAACATGCTATAGTTAGTGGAAAGATATTTTCATACACTTTTTATAGTTTAAATAAAAGCACTAATCAGGGTGGCCATAAAGTCCATCCCTCTTTTCAAAAATTAATATTTTGGAAACCTATTAACGTTACGACGAAAAAATTGAAGGAGAATTTAGGTAAACTCTAAGCTGTTTTTGTTTTCGTTTTATTTACATGCATGCTGAGTTTGAATGGGTTTGAATAGTTTGAAAAAATTGAAGAGAAGAATTTAGGTAAATTCAAAATTGTTTTTTTTTTGTTTTGTTTTATTTACATGCATGCTGGGTTTGCATCGCTAAACTGAAAAATGACTTCCATATAGGAGGTTAAAAAACAATCCAGTACAGAAGGAATTCCAACGCAGTCCTTCCAAAACCACTCGAAGGAGCTTTATTGGAACATTTTCCGTCTCCTTAACTTTTATCTACCAAGTTGTGATTGTCCGTATTCGATTTTAAAATTGTGCTGAAAAAAAAATCACAACTTATCTTGTGCAAAAGCAATTTTTAGTTCAGTGATTACAATGCCTCCTATTCAAACTCAACATGCACGTAAACAAACCAAAAAAAAAATTTATGAGTTTACCTAAATTCTCCTACAATTTGTTCGTTGTAAAATTAATTTTCGAAATGAGAGAAAGAACTTTATGGCCACCCTGTACACTATTTCAATTTTGAAGACAAGGATCAAAAAAATCGACCTCTTGAGCCAAGTTAAAAATGTTTAGTTTTGGAATTTAATTTACATAATTTATTTAGGTTATTAATTGTTTAGGCATTCCAAATGGAACGTGTTGTTGAATCTTTACAGTGTAAGTATTCATGTTTGGAGCTATTAGCGCATCAAGTTAACTGCTAAAGCTTGGAATATAGTGCCATGATTGTCTTGTAATCTCAAGAAATAGTTCCTTGTGCTGGAGCAAGAATCATGTGCCATTAAAAAAGAAAGTTGGCAGCACCGATACATTTTCTGTTGAAGATCATTTTAAGAAGTGAATGGAACCACTGATTATCTGTTTCATAGAATCGTAGTAATGGTAAATATGTGCCATGTAAGATAATATGGCTTTATGCTATAAAGAAAGTGCCTAGTGCTATAGAGTTATAACCATCTTTACACTAATCATTTTTTTCTGAATACTTGCGATTAATTTGTTCTGCAGATTTCTGCTTGTTTTTTGAAAAATCTTTTGGTTTGTTTACAATAACTTCAAAGCCTACACTCAAGGTAAAAGTTTTAAAAAATAGCAATAAATAAGAGTTTTGAGTTGTAAGTTAAAGTACTGTTCAGCGACCACAAATCCATGCAACTCAACTCTAAGTCAAGGCTTTACTCTATTGTGTATAAATAATAGTAAATTATACTAAAGGTGTAATGTTGAACTTGTGTCTAATCCGTAACATAGAAATGAAATTTTAAGTGCATTCTCTTGTGAGCGATTTGCTATGATAATGGGCAACTTATGTTAACAAGACATGTTGACATGTTAAAGAGACACTTTCATGTCAACAAATGATCTCACCAAGCCAATTAATTTGCTTCTATTCAATATTTTTATTGAATTCAAGCTTAAAAAAAGAAAAGTGTTAAGAAATGTGTCCAGTGGTGTGATGTTCAGATAAGCGAGTTGGAATCAGTAATAGCTGTAGGTTAAAATTAATGTCATGACTTTTAGTTAATTTATCACAATCAACAAAATAACATTTTTTAGGCTATTTATTTATATTGCAAATGGGTTAAATCATGTCAGATGATACACTGGTCTACAAGGTTTTTGTTGCAAGGGACAATGATGATGTTCCTAATAGACCGTTTTATGATGAATTCGAATGTGCAATTGAGGAGTTGGGTGGAATAATGATGTAAATCCCCATATGTTCTTATTCCTTAAAATGCATATATTGAATCATTTTAGACCAATCTATAACATAAAGATATTGGGTTGCATATTATTTGCATTTTTTGATTTTTTTGGAGCAGGAATATGGAACGAGACTATTGTAAATCTGAATTTTTTGGGATTTCTTCTTTTTGTCGCTTCACTTCCTGGATGTTTCATTCGCTTGTATCCTTTCCAAAACAAGATACTGATCTTTGAAAAACGACGTAAATGCATTTATAGATTAGCACGATATTTGAAATAACCACATAATTGCATTTTTAAATTAGCCTGTAGCTTGAGACCTGTGAACAGATATTTAATGACCGATTGTTTTTTTTTTAACTTGAGGCCTGCAAACTCAAGTTAACAGATTTTTTGCAAAACCTGTCCATTTTCCTTCTATAAATATACAGTTGGTAGCAATTAATAAATTTTAAATTAATTCAAAGTTTAAGATTAAAAATTTATTTAATCTTAAATTTGAAGGTGCCAGAAGTTTTGTCCTTTTTCTCCAAACTACATTTGGGAGTTACGCCACTGGGTTACACCCAACTCCTCAATTAGAATCGTTCCATCACCCACAGATTACATGTACAAAACACAAAATGCCTTAAATTAATAAATTTGATATTATGATAGTTACTTAGATAGTTGTTACATTATTTTTTATCAACTGGAAATCCTATTGAATTAATTTTTGAAGTGACTACAAGAAAGCTAAAATAAGATGTCAGAGGCTATATATACACTATACTGTATATTTGTTCCAACTTTACTATTAAAGAAATGCAGAGCATTTCCTTACGTATTGATTTTTTTTTCCATTTTTGTGATTCGATTAATATTGCCCAACAAAGACATAATTACCTGTAAGGGTAGGTAAATATTATGTACTGGTACTTCAATACTACATAATCAACTTTTTACCAAAGAACATCTGTCAACTGCTAGCTTATTTTCATTAGTCTAAAACTATGAGCAATGACTGCTGTCACTGGTTCCTCTAATAACATATTTGTAATGAATGCTATAAACAGTAATGAAAGGTTGACTTGTCTTACCATCATCTTTATCCTTTTCTTTTTCTTTAGAAGGATATTCATCTACGTCCCTGCTCTTGATATCAGTATTTGAAGGAAATTCCTCTGATATGCTTCTAGCTGAAAATGTTTGAAACAAATTCACAATTAACATTTTCCACTAAATTCCTCTAAATTAAAGTTACATTAAAAGCATCACTTACGTGATAGAACTGATCCACAACAGCAAATATCCAGAAAAGAAAATAGTTTTTAGTGGTTTCAGAAAAAAAATGGTTTCAGTGTAGCAATGAAACCAAGAAACTCATCCGTTTGTACTCACCTTCACGTCGCCTTGGTTGCACCCCCATGAAGGTCTCCATAGGCACTTCTGTCCGTGGAATACTGACACAACTTGGGGGTAACATTATGTTTTCAAGATTACCGAAGTTGCATTCTTCAGGTAAATTTTTATAGCAGACTGCGTGAGCCTTTACACACACATGGAAACCAACAAAATTTAATCAATTTTAACACACAATAAAAAATATGCAAAACACTATGCATAATATCTTCTACATTATTTATCTATCTATATATATAAAAGTGAAATTCTGCTTGTTTGTTTGTCTATGGAATATGTTCTATACAATTTTACACCCTTTGACCGATGTGGACCAAATTTTACATAGTGGCACATTACGACTGTGCGGAAAACATAAGCTACTTTTAAACCAGGACAACTCAACTCTTCCCTCTGATTTCATCCCCTTAAGTCGCAAAACACTACATACCCCTAGCCACAATCTCCATCTTTATTGTTAAAACTTAAAAATAACTACAACAATCAGCACAAGCATTGGCCTGCAGAGATGGTAATGGCCTAGGCCTGATGGGAAACATGGACCCCTTTCAAACTGCTCTTTTAAGTATTTTGGTAATCAGTATTAAATACATTATTTTAATATGGGTAAACAATCCAGTCGATGAAGTTATCATATGTTGGCCAACAAAAGTACGCCATCTCTTAAATTAGTAGGCCTCCTCTAAACTCGTAGGTTTTGAAACCAAAGGTTTCGAAACTGATTTTGAATACAAATTGAACAGAATGTCGGTAGGCAGTGCACACAACAGAGAGGCTATATCACAAGAACAGTTGTTTTAGAATGGTAAATAACAATAATAATAATAATAATAATAATAATAATAATAATAATAATAATAAATATTTTACCTTCAAATTAACTTAACAATTGATCTTTGAATGTGAATGTAACATTACAATGATCAGAATCTTCACCTGAGAATGCTTCTAAAATAGCACAAGTGAACTAATGCTAAAGTAGTGCAAGCTGCTTCAATGACTTAAATTTGTGCTTACAATAACTGAATTCCCAAGAAGCTAACAAAATATTCTAATTACCCGTCTACCGATATAAGTTAATTACAAGATGACACATCTTGTATAAATTGCTGGTCAAGGCACAAGCACTATCAAATATAAAAATTGTACTTACGGTCATTCCACACCATTCACATTTCATTCCAGCTAGGCATTCAGATGACCAGCATGTTTTCTTGCATAAGTAACATTTAGAGTTTCCTGAAAGGTTTCCTTCCCTCCAGTGATGGTAATGTATGACTGATTGCTGAATAATGAACATACACCAATTATGTTCATTTCAACATTCAGGATAGTGATACACTATTTTGTGGTATATGATAGTGATATACGAGATAGAGATATACTATGTTTTTTCTATGTTTATATATATATCAGATAATGATATATAGGGCCCAAATGTTTATGCATTTGCATAGATGCATATACAATTGCATATTTTGAGTACTTTTTCAAATCAATGCATATTTCGGTCACTTTTCTAATAAATGCATATTTCTGTGATTATTATGTTTTATTGCATATTTACAAGATTTT
>JAQIWH010000725.1:0-41936 GCA_034695005.1 Cryptops parisi | reverse complement strand
GCCATTGGATGAGTATTGAGTCCCGTGGCGCCACCACCGGATTTGACCATGAACCCTCCTTGGAAACTTGTGAATAACCCGGGATTGAAAGTCTAGTCTTTTTTCATCCAGGTTTCCGTAAGAACCAAAATAGCAGGCAAAATATTCAATGTGTCCAGACATGTACATAAGCTATCAACTTTTGAGAGTAAACCATGAATGTTATAATTCATTATGTAAATATTACCAAACTTCTTCATTGATCATCTGACATGCATAATACTAAATCTTCATCACACACAATATTTTTTGTTATTGAATTCTCAAATCGTTTCACAAGTACTTTCCCATTTCTTACCCAAACGTATATCAGTTTTTTTTCTTTTTTCAATTGTTGAGTGTATAAATATTGCATAATATAAAAAAAGTGTACATTATTTATGGTTTATTTTGTCTTACAAGTTAGTGTTATTAAGAAACGAGGTTGTAAAGTAACGTAGACACACCATGTATTGCAACTGTATACCTATGCAGTAGTTACCCCCTGTATTTTGTTCAAGTCATCACATGATTTTGGTGCGTGGTAAACTACCGTTCATAGTACGAGAGTAGTTCAAAACGTTCCCGGAAATAAATAGTTAATTTCTAGGAACTTTTTGAACTACCCCCGTACAAGTGCTTAGTTTCGTGAAATCTTTAGGACGGTATTGCATACATACGTTAATCAAATGTTCGATTTCAAACCAAGAAATTTATTATTTATTATATATGTATAATGTATATGCTGTTTATGGATTTTATTGCTACAGCAATTTGAGAAAAAGGGAAAATATTTGCATCGGATATCGTTTAAATCTGTTTTTATAAATAGGTTATTCGTATTTTCCACGATTGAGTGAATGTTGTCTGGCAAAAGAAACGAAAAGCAATTTCGTGAAAAGATTCGTTGGCAGCAGGGAAAAAAATATTCTAAATTAAAATATCGGTAATAGTCTATTCAATTGACAGGGTGACCAAGAGGGTGTGCTTTTGAAATCTCATCTGGAGAAAACGTTTTGTCGTTAACGTGTTGGCCGAGTGAATGAAGAAGCAGTCTGCGTGAAATGACCAAGTGGGTGTGTGCTGATTATTTTGGGCTTTGCTTTCTTATAAGAAATACGTCTTCTAAGTGTTAGAGCAGAAGGTTTTTCCCCCCAACAAGAATCAGTTTTCAAAGAAAAGTTTGGAATTATTATTATTTTTTTTTAATGGTTCGTCGAGTAATTGCGTTATTTTCGGTCGTTTCGCACTGAACGATTACTACGACGAGTCGATGAAGAATTAGAAACCCTGACTGAAGTAATGTACGTTGTGATGTATGCATGATTAATTATGGACTTGTTTCATACAATAATAACCAAGTGTTTCAGCCAACGTTGGATGAGTTTGAAAAGTTTTAAACATGTATACTGTATGTTAATTTATATTTTTTAAAATTTATATATTAATTTATAATTTGCCATTTATCTTTGCAAAATTAAACACTCGATTACGATGCAGTGAATGGTTATAAATCTGTATTAATTGCATTTCAACGAAGTGCACTTAGAGAATACGTATTCTAGTAGAAAATTGTGATCCCGTGGGGTCTCTAATACCCTGTTTAATATTTATCGATATAAATGGAATCAGTTTCTTTTGTTCAAGGTCACTAGGATTTGAACTAAGTTTCATGAAAAACTGAAACTTATTATCATAATACTGTAATCCTCCTAACTAATAAAACGCTTGAAATATGACTCTTTCTCTCTGTCTCCTATGCGCCAGCGCCACCAGTAACTTAGTGGTGGCCGCTTGCTCAACTTCGTTATCTGTGCTACGCTACCATCGCTGTAACGCGAGCAACGCGAGCGCTGCGCTCGCAGAGCGCTGCGCGAAAGGAAGAATTGTTGTAAAACGCTATGTTTGCCTTATCAAAGGCTTAACTGGCATTTTCTGATTAACTGATTAACATTTTCTGATTAATTTCTCATTCCCGTCATTATGACGGGCTTATCAACTACTAGTTACTAATAATACTTCAAGGTATGTGAAAGCTGATCTGCTTGTTGCGAGTTATGCTCTATCATGATAATGCCTGTCTGCCTAACAATAGATAGTGCAATAAAATTTCAACAAAAGTGGACCGTTCTTTCACACCTTGCTAACAGGCAGGACTTGGGATCTTCAGATTTCCATTCTTACGGTCCATTGAAGGATAATTTCGTGGTCAGCATTATGTATGAGAGTGTGAAAGATGTGCAAGTGGCTGCTTGCACGAGTAAATGGATTAGCAATACCCCTGCTGATTTGTTCACTACTGAAATGAATCGACTTGTTGTGGAAGAAAGACATTATTGTGAACGGAGATAAATTAGAAACGTGATCTTGACTTTATAGCACTGCATTACATATGTCACTATCATATCCATGCCACCATGCGTCCTGTAGTTTTTATTTCTTTTCTGCTAAGAATAAAATTCGAGATACTTTTCGAACGCTCCTCGTACATTAACATTAAATATTTTGCTTGGTTCGTTATAGAAATCCATTCACCTGGTGAACAGTGGCAAAGTTAAGATTCTGCAGATCGAACTTGACGGCGAAATTCGTGATATCATCGTCCGGGAACAATGTATTCCAGCCAACGTTCAAGTCATGGAATCTCTTAGGACCGCCGCGATCTTTTCCCTGATCGTCATGGGACTATTCATCGGTCTACCTTACTACTTCTACAATCTGGATCGATTGAACAACACAGCCTACATGTTCTCAGGGTCAGACGACGACAACATGGATGACGATGATGAAGAACCAACCGAAGATGACAAGGACAAGTCCGACAATCACCAAAATGGAAAAGATGAGAACGTGCAGCTCACGAACAAGTCAAGCGAACTAACTGCTAAAGTTGGAAATGCCGAAGAACTCAAGCCAAAAGTGAAAACCAACAAACGAAGATTTGCTAAAGAGCGTGTCATGACCACCACTTCCACCAGTGTCGCTGAAGCATTGCTTTTTAAGCCAACCATCGATTAAATGGAATGGCTTGAAAATGTTCAAAAATTTTCTGTACCCATGTGTTTCAGCTGTTTCAACAGTTTCAAGTGATTCCAATGATATACAAAATTTTATATCATTATGGCTATCATTTGAGTTCTGTGAGTTAGTGGTTATGCAATGTCATGAGGAATTTTGCAACTTTTGGATGTTTTATCTTAAATTTTGTATGGATGTTCCCAATGTACGTTTTGCAAATTGTAAAGCAAGTGGATACAATTTGGGTAAACACTGTTGCATTTTTAAAATTCTGCATGGCGTCTTCATAACCGACGTAACAAAAATTAGCCAAATATTTTCGCGTGAAAACTTTCACATTTCGTAAAATGGTTGTCAGATAAATAAAGCATTCGAGAATTTGAGCAAAATTATTTAAAATGAGATATGGGTTAATAAAAAATCAAAAATATTTGTTGCATGTGTTTAAACTGATTTGAAAAATGCGTGTAAAAAACAGTTTTTTATTATTTTTTTTTTATTCAATCTTATTTTCAATTTTTACTGAACAACACCCTTAAGAAAAGTGCTAACAGTGAGGTTTGTGTTGAAAACTGTACAAGATATTAGCTATTGATGCTTAGAATCAATAGCTATTTTACCAATCAATCATAATAGTTACCAAACAACTATAATAAATAGCATGTAATCATCATAGAAACAAAAACTTATAAACCACAATTATGCGAACCAATTACGAGAAACATGTTTCGTAATTCATATTACCCAAATGTTAAGGGTATTATCCTCTGGGCAAGAACTGTAAATAATTCGGTCATTTGAACACGTTAACTAAATAGTTATACTGTATATTTATTATCACAAAACTTAATTATTATTTAGATAAAAGGGAAATTATTAATCAGTTATAATGTGATACACATAAAAATACTGCAATAATGTCATTGGTGAATTGACCATCTAAAGTGTTAACTAGTGAATTTCAATTCTCAATAGTAGACCTATGTTGCCAACGACCTATACATCAACTGCTAAACTTCGAATCTGGTTTTTGAACGCCTTCATTTCTAAATGTTCTACTTGTCGTCTTGCCCAGCCGTTTTCAGGCAACCATTCTATAACATGAGTGAGAACGCTCCTCCTCATACTGACAGCAATAAACAGCGAAGCCCCTTGGGTTGAATTGAGGATCACTCCAGCGTACCACAGGCCTTCAGATTCTTGCATGTGGCTCAAGTAAGCCAAAATCCACGTAAGTCCTTTGGCCAATGACAAGTTGAAATTGAACAAAAACTGCTCCTTGGATAGGTGTCCCTGAACAAAGTCGTTACCATGCTTAGAACAGTAGATAAGACGTCCGGTCAAAAGCAAGAATATGACGTTGAGCAGAAGACAGTACGCCGCTGGAAGTCCGATGTACATAAAGACTGGACGATGAGCTGGATTCCAGCACATAGGATGAGGCACAACGAGAACTTTATCGAATACATACACCGATTTCTGAAACGCAACCCCTAAAAGTATCATTGCGCCAGGAAGGATCCACAAGTAGGTTCCATAGCGTCGAGAATAGAACTTGCCGGAGTATCTCTTTTGCTCGAGTTTGTTCAACGAAGACAACACACTCACCGACACGACGTTTATAAAAGTGAAGCTGGCCACATAACAAAGATTGATACCAATGGCGGCAAATTCGCACAAATCAACAGAAACCACAGCGCTGACCGAGATGAATAAAGTTTGCTCTATGGACAAAATCACAGCCAGGTAGAGCAAGTTGTCTTTCTGGAACTTTCGTAAAGCTGGTATCGTGGTGTGCAAGAGTATATGAAGACTCAGACAAAACAAGGACACGACATTACACATGAGAAGGAGAATCCTCTGTCTATAATTGGGTTCACAGGAAATTCCACCAACACTAGTCTCCGCCAAGGATTCTTCCAGTTTTGTCGATCCGTTGACTAAGGAAGTTACGTTCATCACTAGTTATAGAAGAGAGAAACAAACTGGAGTTGTTTGAAATAAGGTGTTGCAATGCTGGAATTTAGTTCTGGTTTTCTTCATTTATGGGAAGATTGATTAGCTTTAAACAACATGCGGCTGCTATATCAGCCTCTTGAGATTGTTTTTTACACCAATTATGCATCAACCTCTTATGCGTCAACCTCTTAAGACCTGGCACAAATATCTGCAAGAACTCGATCCTCGTTACATGTTGGCAGCAAACGAAGTGTGCAACAAAATGGTCACGGAAAATTTCCAGATAATGACCTCTTAAACCCACTCTTACGATTATTTTTCCAAGACAAAATTTTAAACAAATTGCGTAAGTTTTTCCGGGAAACAAACTCGTCGTCCCTCAAACTCAAATAAAAATCATTGCAACTCTGGCTACTGAAATAGCTTTATTTTGGTGTCTGTTTAAAATCACACGGAACATAGTTTGTTTCTGCAACTGAACTTGCTGTACTTGAATTTAGTGTAACTTAAAACTTTGGTTCCGTTTATTATTTCTTTTTCTGAAATGATCACGTCTTCCTGTTTATTCGAGACCATCTTGCTGGTTATAACCTCTGTTTAGTCCACCATTTAAAATGTCTGGTTTCCAAAAATTGAAATTAGCAACGAAGGTAGTGTGTAAACACACAACGTGGTATGAAACTATGAAGAAATTCTAGTTAGGTGGTCAGAAATCATTGCATGCAAATGCAATGAATTTCTAAAATTATATTTTAGATCATTCCTTTACCATTCAAAAACCTAACAAAAATGTTCACAATAAAAAAGTATACTTTATTTATAATATAATCTACTGGTAAATACTGTTACTATACTGTAAAGTAGATCTAAACTATATCGATAATCTAATGTTTTAGGGTCATTTCACGTAAAAATGAACATTAGTACGTATGGGGGAATTTAACTCTTAAAGTCAAATAACTTTGAAGTTGAATCATTTCTTGAAAAAAATTGTGTTTGAATTTCGCGGGTACAATTATAAAATTGTAAAATTATTAAATACCGTACAATCACCGTTTTAATAATTTTTTATTCATCCTTTACAATGCATAAATTTATCAAGCCTCGTTGAGGAAGTTAAATATAATTTCTATTAATCTAAGTTGTAATCGGTCATTGTAAATCAGAGTGAATTTAGTACTTTACAGTACATTACCGTAAAATCACAATTTCTAGCATTTGGAATTCTCTAAATGTGATGTAACGTAAGTGACCGTGGAATCACCCTTTATAGGGTGTGAAGTTGAGAAAAAATGCAATAAAATGAAATAAAAAACTGCGTAAGTCACGTAATATTGTACACGTATGAGGAAATCGCTGGTTACAGCATGTTTGCAAATAGTAACTACTAGTTGATTACGTGTTTGTTAACAGATCAAGTTTGTTAAAGACCAAGTTAGCATAATCATTAATTAAACAAAATAAAACAAACATGCAGCTGTATAAATTCAAGCTTTGAGAATATAAATTTTTATCATAAAATAACAATTTCATAACGATCGTAAAGACTCCACCAGTACAAACATGAAAACATAAATAAACCGCTTTATCCATTCTTAGCTAAGCAACAACAATATGAGCCCCGTGGAATGCTAATGTTCTATTGGTTGGTTCTATTGTATTGATATTTCCTTACGGTTATAATGTTGGTACATCTTTAACACGGCATAAATATACATGCCATTTTTTAGAGTAAACATTTGGATTAATAGAAGCACTTTTGTTATGAAAACATTTGATTTTACGGTAAGTAGTAGGCCCTATACGTATTGCAAAAGTATTAAACACAACGTCTAAAACAAATTGAGTCAATTCTTCATATGATTCTATAAATATTTAATAAAAATTATATCACATTTAAACTAGATAACAACGATATAAACACACAGAAGACGAGTTCTCGATTTATGCGAATTCCGTATATTTGATTGTACTATTATGCGACGAGAAATATTCTCCCAGATGTTCGTTATATGCAAGAAAATTTCGCTATGTGAACGAGTAACTGCGAGTGTCATATTTGGCGCAAATTCTAATCCTCAAACTATGTAGATTTACAAATTTTTATGTGATTTTAAATTTTAAAGGCTTTTGCAAAACGTGTATTGAAGATTTACCTAAAGTATTGTAAAAAATAAATCATCGTATAAATCAAGAACTACCCATGTTGACATGACAAGTTCGTACGATAAAACAGTACAGTAGAATTCGGTTAATATAATCATAGATAATGTTATCAATCTGCTATTGTTATCATAATAGTCGGTCGCAACACATTGTTTAATGTTGCTTTATCCATTGTTTATTATCAGCCTATTATTGTTATCAAAAAGCATTAGTTCCAAAGTAATCATAATAACCTGATTTCCAGAGATACCGAGTACTTAAATACCGAATACTTAAGTACAAGTGACAAGTACATTTTAAGTACTTGGTACTTGTATTTAAGTACAAACTACAATACTTGTATTTAAGTACCTAATAAAATAAGTACTTGAAATATAAGGAAGTAGAAATATTTGGGTCTGAAATGGAAATTCCTTTTTAAACCGCTACCCTCCCTCCCCACTAATCCACTATTTGCTTTTCATGGAAATTCCCAAAAATTACGTAATGTATTTGTAATTAAGTATCGTATACTTGGTACTTGGTAATGTACTTGTAATTAAGTACCGTATACTTTAAGTACATTTATTGAGCCGTACTTGGTACTTGTATTTTAACGTATTTTAAAGTACCTATTCAGAAAGTACTTGTACTTGTACTTAAGTACGTACTTACGGAAACCCTGATGGTGAAGAGGCACTTTTAAGTCCTCAAATGGCGGCACCGAAGCTATGACCACAGAGACGGAGTCAAGTTAGTAATATAACAAAATTATGGTTAGATTAATCAATTACAAATGTGTTTTGTATGATTTTGTTTGTTTTTTCTCTAGCCTAACCCAGACTTTCGCTAACCCATGTACCGAACTTTCGCTTTCGATGCCGCCATTCGAGGACCTAAAGTGCACGTTTGCCAGTTGTACTACGTGAAATTCATTACAGGTCTTGTTCATAATCGAACCTTCGTGAACCTTGAGTTGCCCATAGTCAACGTATACAGGCTATGTTCACGCTGGATGCTTTATCGCTGAAAAAACACTCATGAACGTCCAAGCATATAGTCGATGACCAATATAGGTTCTATGTAAATTGAAGAGACTTATCGACTGTCTTAGGGCGTTTATGAGTGTTCTTAGTGAAAAACCGTAGCCACAGTGTGTGATGCACTGTTTTTGTGTTATATACGCAGATATAGATGGGCATTATATTTTGACTTAACAGATATGATACGCTTATAATGTACTAAATAAACTGGGTAATATCACATGAGATAAAATACTCACCCTCCAGCAACTTTTTCTTTTGATTTTGCTATTGTCATACTCATTCTCAAGTAGGGAAGGCAAAGCCAATTGGACGAATTCTCTTTTGCTCATGATTAGAAAGGCTCAGTGAACTTGTAATTTAACCAAAGCATTTTTGAAAACCACCTGCTGTTTATAAAACAAAAAACAATTCAATCACGAATTAAAAAGATGATAAGGGTGGTCAAGACATACCACACAAAATGTTTACTATTATTATTATTATAGGTCAAAATCATTCATTCAATAGAGTTCAGTAGTATTTAATTGAAACGTCTTCATTACACGTCAAACTTACTCGTTTCAGGTTATCTTACTACATGATGGACTTCAGATCTTGAATTAACAAACTGTCACATCATCAACAGAGAAACAGCAGCAACCACTCATGTCCACACATACATAAACATAGGTCATAGGCTTATTCCAGTCAGCTGACAGCCAGAAAAACCTTTTATTAAGGCCGCTTTTAGCGCGAAAACCGTCCAAAGAATATCGATAAATTGTATAAGGTCTATGCGAGTTACGATAGTTATCGACTGTCTTTGTACGGTTTTTGCGCCAACAGCGTCCAAAGTGAACGCGGCTCCAGTGACTATGGGTATAGAAGCATTGTAAAAGGGTTAATTATTGACTAACATGTATATACATATTTTAAAAATTTAACAATGTATTCATAGGTTACCTAAGTACCTATCCACAATAAACTTGGATTTATATTTAGGCTACTTTTTAAAATAATGACAAGTTACTACCAAAAAAAAATAAAATAAAATTGGTACTCTACTATGATCATTAAAAAGTAAATAGGAAGAAAAATGTAACAGATAATAGTAGGCTACAGTATAAAAAAGCTGTTTCACAACGAAGGCTTTGTAATGCCCTTTGTAATTTAAAATACACCAGTTTAAACATTTAATAAAATAAATTTATTCCGTATCCGATTCAGGAAAGTCGGAAATTCTTGTGAAAGACAAAATTGCTACTCATTTCGTCGATATTCCCGCTTACGAAAACCACAACTCACCTTCAAAACCGTTTTCTTGATTCATACGAACGCCGATACCTTAAAGAGTCGAGTCATATTCGGCGATTGGCAGTTATAAATCGAAAATAAAACACAGACAATGTGTAATGCTCCATTGTAAACCAAAAAAAGTTTATTAAGAAAAAATATAATCGCTGATGAATAGCACTCCCATTATCTACACCTATATTGGTGAAATGACGTCTAAACATAACAGTGAACGATCATCACTCTTTAAATCGCAGAATCAATTGCATGTCGTGTTTATGTATTTACACACACAAATAATGGCTGATCCCTTGTGCTAAAAAGAAATTTTCATTCAACTTTTAACATCAATTCATGTGAACCTACAAAAGCAAGCTTAATTACAACGTTCGAAAAAAATTAATCGACTTGCAAAACAAGAAACGTGTCATTGAAATTATAACATTCATTTCCCTGCACTTTCTTAAGAGCAGAGTGCAGCCAAATTATTGTATTTATTTTTCTTGCCTACGGGTGCTTTATGAAGTGAAAACTTACACCACAATGCCATACGGTGGACGTACAACAAGGAGCATGTTGAATGTGAGCAAAAGCTTTGATGTTTAGTAACGCTGCGGATTCCAACTTCGACCCCATCCACGTCCACCCGACCCTCCACGATTGAAAAAATTACCTCCGCCCCTTCCACCCATGCCTCTACCGTTTCCTTGGTCGCCACCAAAATTTCCCATACCCCCGCGCCCCCTGTTGGAATACCCTCCACCACCGCCGCCGCCGCCTCTGAACCCTCTGCTACCACCCATTCCACCACCATACCCTCGATTGAAATTGGACCGGTTATTTTGACCGTAACTCGAAATTCCACTGCCACCACCGCCGCCGCCGCCATACCCTTGAGACCCAGAGTTTCCACTTTCAAAATTCGAACCCCTGTCCGATCCGGAATTGCCTGAATTCCAACCTCCTCTCCCGCCGCCAAAACCCCAACCAGAACCTCGAGCTCGTTTCGCACGTGGACCACCGCCAAAGGCCGGAGGTGGACGATGGCTTTCATACCTAGAATAAAATCACATAAAAAAATAAAATAATATAAATCCTAAATTTTGTTTTTACAACTAACTGAATGTTTGTTGGTAAACCATATTCTTATTCGCATGACATCGTTACGTAAGTGAATTGTGATGAAAATCGAAAAAAAAAATTCACCTGAACGCTGATGGTCCCGATTGGTTGGAATTTTCAAGATTATGCCGACCCGCATTCTGTCGACAGAGCTGACGAACCAAATTCTTCAGTTTTTCATCTATCTCACAATACTCGGCCGAAGCCTCGGGATCGCTCGAAGCCCTCACGATCAGAGCTTCCAACGCTGGTCGCAAGGAAACCATGTTGGCAGCAGCCCTAAACTGCATCTTGAGGTTCAACCTATCGTTACAAAAAACAAAACAAAACACAACAATTGAAATATAACTACATCGTTCAACGAATGCGTAAGTGAAATGAAATTTGCGATGAATGAACTCGCCAGTTATCCAGTTTGACAACCCCATTGCAATAATCAACCTTGCGAGACCCGAACAGCAGCAGATGGATTGGAGTCACCATTGTCATCTGCTTGCAAGACACTGCACGTGTTCGAATCTGCAACAACCACCAATCAAATTTTTTCCATTTTTGTTATGTACACCAGGGGCTACGTTCACGTTGCAAGCTAAAATCGCTCACGCTTAAAAGTGCTTATAAGCTTATAAAATTAGTGTTAAGATTCCATTCACCAACCTTTTCTCCAAAAACGAAGAACGGGGAAGGGAAGTTGGTTTCGTGTTCACGATTGCTGCAGTTCACCGACGACTTGTGGATGAGGGCAGCTTTCATCTCGGTCGTGAGGACTTTGCGCTTCTCCTTGTGGTAGCACACATTGGGATAGTAGCCCATGCACAGGAGTGCGGTTACCATGTCCAAATTGATGTCGGGCCCCACAAAATTCAACACTTGAGAAAACATGCAATCTTCCGAAAACCCAGCACCCAAAAGCAAATCCTTCAGCTGTCTCTAAAGTACGAAATAAAATATTACACATTTACAAAAGTTCAATACCATCATGATTTGAAAATCAACACAAACTATGTACGTGGAAACTTACTTTAGCTTCCCACGTGACACGCAAAGTGGGTACGGAAAGGCCTTTGCTTTCGCAATAGTTGTATTCGGCATCTTCTCCATTCATGCGAGCATCTTCCCAAGATTGGAAAGCATTCAGTATAGCAACATGGTCGCTGTAGCGACATCCCGCAAACCGACGCTGCTGGTAAGACAATCGCTTGGTTTCCACAGTCGTCACAAATGGATCGGGGAACGTGCTGGATTGAGCGCCAATAGTGCACATTGCATCTCCACATCTGATGAATTGATTATATTTCATTTTTATTGTTCATTGAAATGAATTAAACAAGTACATTAAAAATGCTTTGTTAAGCACACTCGTTATATATTAGCACATAGCGTCCCTCCGCCATATCGGTTTTTTCATCAACAGCAAATAGGTATAGCGACACTCGTGAGACTATAACAAATCCATTGAGTCGTCTTGTTTTTGTATGTGCAAACTCTCAAGTGAAGCTAACATGAAGAGTATAAAAATAGTTCGATGTACTTACCCAAAAACGCATCCCAATATCAACATCTTTCCAATTCGCGGTTCAACAGGCAAGCGTGCCAAAATCTTCCCCAACGGTGTTAGTTCGTCCATTTTATCCAATGCTCCAAGATCTGTTGAAATATACAAGGAATATCAAAAAAATCGTTTTCAGTTCAAGCCACAACAGCCTATAACAAGATAAACTGTTGTAGCAAGATTACAAATGCTTTCAACGTGTCCACGAAACCACACACACAGACCTCTGAGCATCACTTCGGATTCGATGACCGCATCGATCGGCGGAGGTTGAATCGCTTTAGCCAAAAAGTCGGCAATCTGGCCTAATCGCAGTAGTTTGATGGCCAAGGAAATTTCGTGAAGCGGTGTGCGGAATATCTCCGGAGCAGTGTGTTCCTCCAACCTGAAAAGTTCAAAAAAACGACACTAGCTCGTAAAGCTAGCCACTAAAGAAAGTGACTAGTTTTACGAGCTTCGCATAAAAAGTCGAGACAATTCAGCTTACTTTTCAAAACGAGCTCTGCTGCACAAGTGAAACGCAAATCCTGGACGCACTCGACCTGCTCGCCCGCGTCGCTGTTCCAAATTCGACTTCGAAGCCCAGACGGTGGCATAATTGGTCATGTTATTGTGAGATGTAAACAGTTTCATTTTCGCCCTTGAAGCAGAATGTCAACGCGTTAAAAAACTCGAACCATCTTTACAACAAAACATACGATAAACAAACGAACAGGTTCGTACTTGCAAGAATCGATGACGTAGACGACATCATTGATCGTAATGCTAGTCTCGGCAATGTTGGTCGAGAGAATGATCTAAGAGTAATGAATGAAACTAAAGTTATTCGAACAAAGCAATTCCCCCCACACACACACATTCAACAAACACGCAAAACACGTACTTTCGTGATGCCTGGCGGTACGGGCTCAAACACTCTATGTTGATCTTCGCGAGGAATTTGCGAATGTAATGGAAGAATTACATATCCAGACCCACCTGAAGCAAAACAAACAAACAATCTTAGTGGCATTGTTAATCCAGTTTATGACCTTATTTTATTTATATAAATGAAATTCAACAACATGTATTGCATTTTGCTCACCGAATATCGGATGTCGTTGAAGATGTTGCATAAGGGCAAAAATTAAATTCCACCCGGGAAGAAAGATCAAAACGGCTCCAGGAATCTCGAGCGTCTTGATATGTTTCAGCAGCTCCTATTTCCGAGTATTAAAAATAATTTTGTAAAAATCATTTCAATGATCACATTAAAATAAAAGCCGATCCTGGGGTGAACAACCCCAAACACAGGCAAATCATCGTTCACAAACAAACGAGTTCCGTTTCAAGACATTTTCGGTTATACAATCTGTACGTAACGTATATTTTGCATGCAGAAATATTTGTCAAATTGTGACATTTGTTATGTCCATAAACTGCGATTTGCCTGTAAAGACAAATGTCATAATAATAATAATAAAAGTTCTGTAACCTCGATTAACTCAAAGGAGGTTTCCTTTTCACTCAGTTTGGACATTGCCATCTGCGTCTCGGGCGAATAGCCAGATGTCGTAACTTTGTTTAAATTCTCATCTTGCTCGTCGTCGAGCAAAGCCTCCTTTTCTTCCTTTGATTTTGACTTTTTGACAGGCGGCGGAGGAACAAACTTTAACATTTGAATGCAATCTTCCAGATGGTACACTATTGAAAGAAAAAAACCCAAAAATAAAATGAAATTTCTTAAAAAAATAAATACAGCAATTCATTGTCATCCACAAGCTATAAAGTGACCATGACCACAGTTAAGATGAAACTGAGGCGTTGGATGAAATAACGACGTAACACCAAAAAATATAGTTTTGACAAGAAACTATATTGGCACCTTCAAAATTCAAGATTAAATGAAACTCCTGTCAACTGTGTTCATAAATACCTTGCACAGGGTGTGATCTTCCTGGAACTTCAATAACCGGACAGTTGTTGAAGTATTGGGCAAACATGGTCGTGTTGATAGTAGCCGACATCAGGATGAGCCGCATGTCTGGGTAAGACATCACCATGTCACGAAGAACCACCATGACAAAATCGGAGTTTAAATCGCGTTCGTGGATTTCGTCGACGATGACATGGGAAACGCCCCGCAAGCCAGCTTCTAGCTTACGCAATAACACACCTGAAAAGACAATGACGAGCAGCTTAAATGTCAAGTAGCAGCAAAGTTGCAGTCACTTTTTTTTTTTGTGCATGTCTTTCATATAGGTGAAACATGTGAAATTAAGACCGCAACTTTGGCACCCATCAAATTACCGCTTCTACGTTGCTCGGCTAAAATTGATACTGATGTTTCGTCACTTACCGACAGTACAAAACAGAACTCCTCCGTATGGTCGAGGAAGTATCGATTCAAAACGAACACTGTAGCCAGTAGTTACACCCAAGTCTTCTGCTCTTTCGGCAGCGACTCTTTCAGCAACCGAAACTGCACTAATACGACGGGGCTAAAAAATAATAATAATAATAATAATCATAAAAACAATGCAAAAATTCTATTAAACTGAAAAAAATAAATTCAAATAATTCTACGATTGACAAATTTGACAAAAAACTAAAACACGTATAATTTCGCATCTTACCTGGGTTACAACAATATTGCACTCTGCACCATGTCCCGATTGAATGTAACTATCCAAAATGTATTGCGGAACCTAATCGTTAGATGAAATTGCATCAAACCAATGATACGAGATTTTATTATACAAGGTGTCTCAAAAGTCTTGATGCAGTTTTTAAGCTTAAACGAAAATTGCACCAAGAGTTACGAGACACCCTGTATACAGAAGTTACAAGAAAGAATGACATTTTCTACTAAACCTGAGTTGTTTTCCCACATCCAGTAGCACCACGAACTATGATGACAGGATTGCAATTAATAGCATCGAGAATCATCTCATGGGATTCGCTAATAGGAAGCGCCTGTCGAGTGGACAACATCTGAAAATAACAGGTTTTTTTTTGGATAAACCATCGTTTCCATTCAAAACATATTCAAACACACAAAATACAAATAAAAACAACGAACATACAATCCACTTTTAATATGAAAAACAAAAATATCTCACCTTTTGCAGATCTTGGGAATTCTGGCGATTTTCATGATATCCTTTCTTTAAATCCATACTGATCTGTTCCATAGTGGCCTGTTTCAAAATAGACAAAACACGTTTAACATGACATTTCAAATACAGCAGTAAAATATTTACCATTGATTTAAATGAATATTTGAAATTGAAACAATCTACTAGCACTACAAACTCGGATGATCCGGAATTTCAATGTATATGCCAGGTTTGAAATTAAAACAAAAAAGCCACCAACTTTGTACACATTCGAAAAATCACGTGAACACTTGATGAGCAGTATGTATGTACAGTATTAATTGACAATATAATTTGTTCGATAAATTATCTATAGCTATCGAAGTCAGTGATTTTTTTCATAACGTGTCGTTTGTCATACTGAAATGAAGTACGTATTTCACCAAATTTGGTTAAACCGTAATTTCGAATAATCGAGTTTTTACTGCAATTATAAGTAGTACAAAAAATTATGCAACATGGCATGCAACGTCCGCCATTATTGATTTTTCATCGACGCCATATAGCCATTGTCACTCGATAGACTAAGACGAATTCATAGACCGTTCATTCCTCAAAATCCACCGAGTGTCATCCTCTAAAAACTCACAACTCAACACAAGTGAAGTTAATATAAAAGAGTATGAAAATACGTATTTTTATACTCTGACGAATGAATGACGCTGTACATTCAAAAACAGCCAGTATACTGGAATCGAACAATTTCACACGATTAAAAATCTAGCAGAACCAAAAATGAATACATCCACAGCTTACGTGTGCCAAAGGTCCTTCATCCAGGTTACAACTTGTCCATGGATTCCAGTTGGTTTGCGGGGGCGACCAAGACACAACTCCACCATAATGTTTTTTCTCCGCGGCTTGAAAATCTTCCAACGTTCGTTCAGAAATCAAAGAAACAGTTTGACCCTCCTCAGGCTAAACAGCAAAAAAAATGAACGTTATATTTAAAATAAATAATAGAAAAAAAATCCACCCAAAATAGTGTCAACAATAACGAGCTCTTAGCAACATAGTGATAAGCCACATTCTTCAAATTGTCCACGAGGTCAATTTTTCTGGTGAAAAACATCACTGAGCAACAACACAACTCTCTATATTATGCTAACATTTGGTGGAAAATCCAGGAAGTAGTAAGCGACTAGCTAGAAACAGTGCTGAGGGACAGTTCGACGTAAAATATGTCATTTTTGGAGGAAAAAGCGTGGCTTAACACCATGTTGCCCAAGGCAGTTCAATTCATCAATCGCTATTATAGTGACACTTGCCTCATCTGCCGTATTCAAGTTGAGCGTGTTGACGACGTCAATCAGTCCGGCTGATATCTCGTCCGATACAGCGACCTCGTAAGGTGGTAATTCTTCAGAATCTTTCTTCTTCGTCTGCCCCGTGTAGGCTTCGATGACACCCAAATGGTAAAGTTGCCGAACAAGAGATAAAGCGCAGGACTTGGAAGCCATGAGCTTGTTAGAGCCATGTTCTCGCGCATACACGTCTGCGATTCAATTGTACGGAAGAAGTTACAAAAACAAAAGTTACGTAACTAAAAATCTTCAAAAACTAAATTCTCTTTTGGTGAAATTCAATTTCAAACTTACTTCTTCTCAGTTGTTTGATGAAGACATCTAATTCAGCAATGAAGCTCCTATAAAATTTAAAAGATAAATTCAAATACATCGTTCAGGAGACAACCTACTAGCGTTACGATTTGGTACGTTCGCAGTTTGTTCGTATATTTACAAAAACTTTTATCAACTGTTTATTACTTTTCAAGAAAACAAGAACAACACAACATGACATTTTACACACAGAAAAGGAAATCTTGTCACTCGTATATGTACATCTCTATTTATATCTCGTTTAATTCATGCAACGTGTTAAAGTCACTGTGAAATGTTCATTGACAAGACGTTAAATCCTTGTTACACTTTTGTACATTAACTATACAGGGCTTGGAACCTATCCTCCGTGGATACAAGGATACTAATGTACAGACTTTTTGCATTGCTTGGATGCATCTCTGGTTAAGATGCATAGTCATTTCACAAAACTAACGTGTTTTAGGAACACCCTGTGTAACGCACAATTTTTTAATTTCCTAAAGAAAAATAGTTGTTTTTCATATATTTCTACTTCATCAATGAAACAAAGCGAGAGAGAAAGATGCACTTAAATGTATACCAACTGGAGTCACTTGTACTAACAAGCAATCAAAAGTGCATTATACTGTATAGATAAATATCATGATACTATAGATGATAACTAATTTGCATTTATAATTGTACACATTTGAAAAACAACTGAACAATAAAATCAAACAATGACCAAAAAAAAAAAATAAAATAATAAAATAAAATAAAATAAAATAAAGGAACATGAACAAACCTTCAACTTTTACTAAGGATGAAGAACCACAGCCAATAACCTGTCAACACGGCTAACGCAGACTTTTTTTGCACGAAGCCTGATGGATCCCGAAGCGCTCAGAACTCTACCTGCTATAAATGGTGATACCAATCAAGCAAAAGATAATACCAGTACGAAGCAGATCACACCATTCGCATCTAGTTGTATTATTAGATGCAAATCGAGTGTAATACAATACATTTCTAAATGCTTGATTAATATCACACATTTGCACTCGCAGTTTCCTTACTTTGTCTTCACACATGTACGTACACCACAGTATAAGATTTTTGAGTTGGATTCAATCCACTAACAGAATTGATTCCAACTCTTGAACTACTCAAAAGTACTTTTTTGTTATATATAAAACGGATGAAAAAGTTTGCTCCAAGTTGTTACGAAACAACTATATACGAAATGTATGTGCAATGATTTAAAGTAGCAAACAAAAAATTATTTACGGTGCATGGATTTTCCCCAGATAAATGACCAATATCACAGACTCAGGACGTTTTTTTATAATATGGCTGTGTATGCCATAAATTTGAAAAATAAAAGAGATTTTGAGCCACAAATATTAGCACTGTAACTACACCAATCAGGTGCATAATTGGCGACTTGCTGCACAACAAGTCGGAAAGTGATAAAAATATTATAAATACAAAATTTAAAGTTTCATATTGCGACGCTACAGATCAAATTTTCTGAAAGACACACTACTGCAAAAGCTCATGCTAATTATGTTTTTGTTGAACTTACAATCGAGTTCGAACGTTAAAAACGTTCATCAGACACCAGCACTATAGCAATAAGCATTTGCAGCAATTAAAAAGCTGATGCGCGAGAATTGAGAAATTTTGGGTTCTTACCGATTGTGATCCGGTCCAACCTGGCTATATTTATAATCGGTGTGAATCTTGTTTTGCTGAAGAAACTGATGCAAGCGAGATTTCGCGTTATCTATTGTCCAATTACCATGAATGCTGGAATTCACGTCAACATCTTCAGCCTGGACACGATATGAAATTTATTTTTTTTTATTACTTAATTTGATTTTAAACATGAGAAAAAAATATTAATTATTCACCTCTTCTAACTTTCTCTTCTCCGCTAATCGATCCATAATATTAACAGGTGGGCCCATTGTGTATGGATTGAAGTCTCGGTTATAATCCGGGTTAGTGTTTTGTCGGTAAGGTTGCGACAAACCCAGAGATTCTGATGGAGCTGCTGCACTGTTCTCGTTCGGCTCGTTGCCATCGACGTTAGTCTCATCACCGCTAATGGATGGCTTATCCAAGCCCTAAAAAATATAAATTTTTACTAAAATTATTGAATCGATAACCTTCACTTTTCAAAAATCACCTGCTTCTACGTTAGATGAAAAGTACCAAAAAATCCACCGGTGAAAAAATACTTACAAATTCTGCTACTTCGGTGGTGTCGACTTTTCCCAGTCGTACCAAAAACATCAGGAAATCTTTAGCAGCATTTGCTTGAGCATCCTTCTTGTTGGTAGAATTTCCAACTCCAACATAATCATAACCTTCAATTCGTACCTGCATCAAACAAGAAAATAAAATGAAATTATTTCCAATTTACTGAGTGTGAATGGTAAATGAATTATGAACCCAACACGTCAGGATTTCCCAAAGTGTGGGTTGCAAACCGATTATGCAAACAAACCTCGCAAAGAAATCTCTGCCTGTGTTTAGGTCCAGAACTTCGCATGTCATACTGAGGCGTGAGCTTCTGTTTGCCACACCAAGCATACAGATACGATTTGGTTTGACCACTCATGATTATTTACACCTATGATATATAGAAAAAAATATGGACGTATAAAATATTTCAAAGATGATGTATCGTTTATAATGTATCGCTAGATTTACCTGAGTCGTGGATTAAGTTATTTAAGACTCGAAATTCATTCAAAACAGCAAAGGAAACATGCCTTTCTGCTGGAACACGACGTCGGCTTTTCTACGGAATCGGAAAGAAAATATTGGAACGGAATGATGGATGGGCGGTGCTACAAATATCGATATTCGCTACTATCGAGTACATTGATAATCGATGTAGGCCGCGTTTACTTTGAACGCTTTAAGCGCTATTTAGCGCAAAACTCGTCCAAAAAGACTCGATAACTTATATACGGTATATATAAGTTAACGTTACAAGCGTTATCGACCGTGTTTGGACGGTTTTCACGCTATAAGCGTTCAAAGTGAATGTAGTCTTAATAAATAGTTTATCTTTTTTTTTTACTAATTAAATCGATATATCGATTAAAATACTTGATACTTGTGCGGATAACTGATAAGGACCAAATATTTTTCTGCACTGGTCAACAGTTTTTCAAAATACTGTAGGTTAAAAAAAAAACGTGTAAATATCAATTAAAAAAATATTTATGTGTTACAAAAAAATTAAACAAAATATAAAATATTAAATTATAAATTTCGTGTAATTTATGTGATTTTATTTTCAAATTTTTCATCATTCGATATACAGTGTATTTCATTATCGATATATTTTGCCCTGAAAAATATATTGACATTTTCTGAAACAAATCGATACATCATAAAAATCGTTCTCAAATATCGATATTCTCACGGCCAAACAAAAAGAAACAAAAGAAAGAAATAAAAAAAAAAGGTATTTGATTACTTGTGTCAGTTTGCTTTGCGGTTTGATCGCTTAGGTTCTCCAAGCATCTAAGAGAAGACCAGCCAAATTTTTCGCCATATTGGTTTATCCGCCTTCGTAGCTAGAGAAGACGAAGAAACGTAAACAACATATATTCGGAGCGAATTTGGTTAGTGCAAAGGCAAGTAAAAATGTACGAGATGACGATCGGGTGATTGACAATGAAGTGCCATCGTTAGACGATGTCGCCCAATCGGGTCAAGATCGTGTTTCAAACGATCTCTCAAAAAATCATATTGAGGGTGGTGAATGTCACACACTGATTACATGATGACGACGATGGTGATGGTTGATGATGATGTATACAAAAAAAACTGGCTCGTTTTAATGGAAAAATCCTCATGTGATAATGGGAACACATATAAACAGATATTGTAAATACGGACATTATCAAAATATTGGACTTTCCGATCTGTGTTGTGCTCAGAATCGTGACACATTTTACACCTCTCGTTGAGTGACTACTTTGGTTACAAATTATGAGTCGCATTGTTTTTTGTTACGGGGGGAGGGGGTGGTTTATAAAAAATATAGATATATTATGTCTATAAGAATACTTTTGTCATTTATTGGAAGCCGTCACCTATACTTGAAAATATGAGAGAGAAATGATAAATGGTTTTGCATTTCTTGGAAACTAACCCATTAGTTACTATTGCGCAAGAGATGAGTAGATATCGTCTCTCAGTATCATTGTGATTTGATAGGCTTGTTTTTCTATATTTTCTTTGCAGTTGTTTTCTTGTGGTTTTTGGATCAAAGGTCCAAAGATGTCAACCGGTCCTTATAACTATTCCTACATTTTCAAATACATCATCATCGGGGACATGGGTGTAGGCAAGTCATGCCTACTACACCAGTTCACGGAGAAGAAATGTAAGATGATCATCCTATTTACACCTTTGTTTTTCGTAGAGCGTTTGTTGTAGTAGGAACAAATCGATGTGGTCTGCAACATTTTTAATCTAATCGTGAAGGCACTGGTTTAAAAAGGTGTTAAGTAGCAGTTTTACAATTTTGAGGAAAAGTCGTTTAAAGATCTGAACTTGTCTTCATAGGCTACTTCGCACAAGTTATTGTTTTGCTCTTAATTATGCGTTAGGAAGGTAGAATTGCACCTAACACATTCTAAAAAGTGCTTGTAGATTATTTTTTTTGACAAAAATGTTACTTAACGCCCCTTGTTTGACATCTGGTTTAGGACATGTCAACATCGTCGATGTACAAACTTGAAAAATTATTAGATAAATGTTCAGAATCGCTCAATGTTGCATTAGATGTGTTCGGATATAAACGATACTCTACGATTTTCTTGGTAATATTTATTTTGTATAATTACGATAATCAACGTAAAACTTTTGCTCCTGCTTAGTTATGGCCGACTGTCCGCACACAATTGGTGTGGAATTTGGAACACGAATAATTGAAGTTTCCGGGCAGAAAATCAAGCTTCAAATTTGGGATACCGCCGGCCAGGAAAGATTCCGAGCTGTAACTCGTAGTTACTACCGAGGCGCTGCCGGAGCGTTAATGGTTTACGATATAACTAGGTAAAATTGCATTAACAGTATTGCCGAACTATTGTCTCATACTGATTTATCATCTCTTATCTGAGACTATTGGAACCACAAACATTGAATGGTTCTACGGTACAGTACATGCATACCATTCCGTATATCCTGAAACAAAAAAACAGTACAATATTTTCAGATAAGAGATTGTGAATTCGTAATATTGAAATAATTTGTAATATCTATGGTTGCAATTGATCTCATGGAAAATGTTTGTTAAAGGCGGAGTACTTACAACCACCTAAGTAGCTGGCTTACCGATGCTAGAAATTTAACAAATCCAAATACTGTAAGCGAATTGTTCTTTTATTTTAGACTCTTTGACGTTTTGTTGCGGTCGAACAATCATATGTTTTTTTTTCTGTTGTTCAGGTTATTTTTTTGATTGGCAACAAATGCGATTTAGAAGCTCAGCGTGATGTGACATACGAAGAAGCCAAGCAGTTTGCTGAAGAAAATGGTAAGCAAAGAATGTTTTTGATTAATTGAAAAACAGCTAACTAATTTTAATTAGTGATTAATTTTTTTTGGTCATATTTTGTTTCAGGATTGATGTTTGTAGAGGCTAGTGCAAAAACGTAAGTGGCGTAAAATTCTGTTGTTAATACATTACTTTAACCAGTCAATGGATTGTCGATAAGATGTCTGTGAATGTTTTTAGTGGTGAAAATGTGGAAGATGCGTTTTTAGAAACTGCTAAGAAAATTTACCAGAACATTCAAGATGGCAGGTACGTTTTTCTCCAACATTTAATTATTTCGTATAGTAAAAGAAAAAAGCAAAAAGTTATTTGAATTTGCCGATATTCAATGGATGAAAAATTTCTTGTCACAGCTTGGATCTGAATGCCGCTGAATCTGGTGTGCAGCACAAGCCATCCGTGCCGAGAAACGCTTTGAGCAATGATCAACAGCCAAATAAGGATAACTGTGCTTGTTAGTCAATTTCGTAATCACTGGTAAGTTTTCAATATTGTGGGTTTTTCTTATGTACTAATTATTCTACAGGGTGTTCCTGAAAGGTCTAGTCAAATTTCAATCACAGATTGGCACCATAGCATTTGTGACTTCACCCTGTGTTATCTCAAAAGAAAAGCATTTCTGGACCAATGTTTATATGGGTCGTTTGCTTTGTTTCGATGCTTGGCATCTGTGGTTAAAATTTGACATTCAGGAACACCCTGTATACTAGCAGGAAATATATTTTTATATTTTTTTTTAAATTTCACATGCTTTTTCGGCTATGCAGCTAATCCTGCGTCGAAATGGTATTTTGGTTCCACAGAAACATCAACCTAACATTTCAAAATCATGTTAGCTGAAACGAACGATTTGAATTTCTAGATGTCGATGTGACGTTACCACGTGTGGCATATTTATGAACTTCCAAGTTAGCTGCTTATGATTTTTTGCTTCAATTAAAATGTGTCATGTACGAATATAACTACAAGTTCTCTTAGCTGTCACAAGATATTAAGACTAGGATGACTGGTGATTTGCAATTAGTTAATGAGAAAACATGTCAATTTGGAAAAAATACTGAATGTGTTAGAAATAGAGCCAGAAATAGCCTAATTATTGTGAAGGAATTGGAATGACTTATTATCGAAAATGAGATTGTGAATGGGCGACATTTAAAATATAAAAACAAAATGTGTAAAATAAAAATCAAGTTTTCAATTGTGATAATTAAAAAAACTGGACCATGTAAATAACGTGTGTTTCCATTATTGTTTTAAGCTTATAATTGTCTGCTAGTGTCTAACTGTGGCATGGTTAATATTGTATAGACAGTTAAGTAATTTACTGATTTATTAATAATATGACCTTTTGACACCAGCAATCTTTTGATGTGGCAATTTGAACAATTGTTTGGCCGTTGTGATGTTAGCTTTTTGCCCAAACAATGAAAACAGTTGCCACAAATTGCATGGATTGTCACCAAAAATTGTCTGTCTGCCTTTAGACAAGACAGTGGAATCTGATTATGATGATCACTTTGGGACTAGCTGTTTGATAATAACAATAACCGGCTGATGACATTAAACAGTTGATAAAAAAGTGTTGGGACCGACTGTTTATGATGATAATAATAGCCAATTGATAACATTATCCATGATTATAATAACAGGAGGATTCCACTGTATTTGTACCAAGATCTGCATATAGAATGCAGATCTTCAAATCCAACGCAAAATTTTGACAAATATTCAATTATAATTATTTCTCTTTCATCTTGAATATATTCTGCAAACCAAGGCAACAGGTTATGGGCCCAGCACACACTCGGCTTCAAATGAAATTATTTCAAGAATAAATAACGTAACAACGCTACTTGATTGTTAAAATCAACAATTACCAATATTTTAAATTGCTTAGAGCAAATTATCTCAATGGTAACAAGCTTGGGATTGAATACTCATCGCCATTTATAGTTAGTGTGTGTTTGCATTTAACAAAATAAAACATTTGACACTAGCCAATTTTGTCATCAAATAAAAACAAAACTGTTCTGCTAATTTTAGATCACAATTTGAAAAATGTATTCTCTATATTGGTAAAGATTGTTTTTTTTTGTGGAACCAAGTATACCGGCATTATACGAGAAACTTTTTATTATTACTATTTTAGTGGAATCCAGTTATTATGATCATTTTGTGCTTTTGATAATAACAGCCGGCTGATTTAAACGATGGATAGAAAACATTTAACAAGAGTTTTGGGACCGACGGGTTTCGAATAGCAATAGCCGTGATTATAATAGCCGGATTCCACTCTATTGGATGAAATATTTTGATAAATGCATGAAATGATTGCAAGACTGTTGGATTTCATTGCAGACATCATTGTATCCAGTGACTGTAGTGCTCCTTATTTTTACACCCACATCATCGTTGTGCACTACATGAAATCCTACAACTTGACTGAATATATCGAGTGGGCTGGTCTCCTCTTTATCTCCATCTGCTTATTCACGTAGATATGTTGCTGTATGGAAACAAAAATACCAAAACAGGCAAAAAAAAAATATAATACCAAGAACACAATTTTCATGCAAAAGTTGATTTGAATCATCTTGTTTTTTTTTTCCCAACTTCGTATTAGACGTTATTCCAAGTTATATATATATCGATAAACGAAACCACAAACCAAAACTCGAAATGGTAGCGTACAAAACAAAATATTGTTTTTTTTTATTATTAAGTGTTCGTAATTTTCATTTCTTCTTCTTCGAAACTATCATTGCCAATAAACTACGGAGGATCTCTGTGAGATCATCAGATTTATTACTACACTATTATATACACTATTCAACATGTTTGTATATCGTTTGCTGAAATAATCCATTTTCTCTTTTTTTTTTTTTTTAAATATTTAATTTTATTTTTTGTTTCTTAGATGTGTAGTTGATAGGTTTAAAAAATGCAGATTAAAAAATGAATTTTTAATGGCAAAAAAAAAGGAAATATATCATGCTCATTTGTATTTGAATAGAAGACGATTGGGGGCGGGGATAAAAATTTTAGCCTAGGAAGAAAAAAAAAAACACTTGAATTTTAATTTTATATATTTGCTTTTTTTAGAATTGTTATATTTAAATAATCTGGAAATGTAATCCTCCACCTCTTTTTTCACGACGACGTCTCATTTTCTGTTTTCTACACGATCGGTAGTTTTTAATCCGCAGTTAACGTGACGGACCATCAACAACCATACGGCTCGTATTTTTATGGGATAAATAATAACGCCCGATTCCTTGCATAACGAATCGCCGATTCATTTCAGTTAAAACGAAAATTCGCATGTTTAACCACAATATACGTGGCCATAATTTATCCTAGTTGTAAATATTCGATGCATCCAAAGGGGGAAACGTTACTTCATTTTTATTTTTTAGTATTATATAAAATTTTTTCTTTTGAAAATAATTTTGTTTGAAATGTTAACTTTTTTGGTACTTGTGTCTTAACCTAGAGCCACTGGTATGAGGGCGCCACATGTCTAGGTTAGCTGAAACAAAAATGTATCGTCTTAACACCACTGGTATGAGGGCGCCACATGTCCAATAGGTTAGGTTGAAACAGAAATGTGTTGATTTTATGATTAATGATAAAATTTGTCTTTTTAACTAACCTAAACCAATATTCACCCATAGATACCAGTTTAGGTTAGTTGAAAAATAACCACCAACAAAATAATGTATTGATTTTATGATTTAACGATAAAAATTTGGTGGTTGTTGTTTTAACCTAAACTAGTATCTGTGTAAAAAAAAAAAGTGGCAGTGGCTGTAAGTTAATATACAAGTAATTTTTTTTTATATATGTTAATCCGAGCATATGTTAAATGCTGAAATAGTAATGCTCATTTCATGGTCGTCATCCACTACGTACGTACTTCAAAAAAATATACCAAAACCAAGTAGAAGTGAAAGATTTACAAAGGTTGTGTGCTAATATTGCTTTATGTCATTTTTATTATTATAGAATGAAGGTGAGAATGACATTTTGTATAGTTAAACAAGAACGCTTTATATGAAAAACAAAATCTGCTTTATCAGCCTCTGAACTTAACTAGCTATATCGAACTTGTACCGATTCAATAGTCGCTGTCTTGTCTTGTAAAAAAAAAACAAAACAAAAATACAAACAAATTTTATATGACTATATACGATATTAAAAGCATCGTTTCTATCGTACAATGTAAATGACAAATAAAACACATGTTCAAATGGTCATATAGTTACCCTAGCATAATAATAATAATTACTATTCCTAGTTGAACACTTATTCCAATGAGTAGTTTTATTTTCTTTTGTTCAATAAAAATCTTCCTTTGCCTAGAAGTTGAGCATTGCTATTGTATATGCATAAAGAAAATTTGTAGTAAAATTAAATATAAATATATATATGTTGACACGTTTGAAGCTTATTTGCAGCTTGTATACGTACACTGTAGAAAAAGATTAATGGCCACTTATTACTTCACCGTTTTGTCGTTTTTGAAAAAGTTATTCGATTGTTTTTTATTTTAATTTTAATTTTTTGAAACAGATGGAAGTTGAGTTTTTTTGATTATACCAGGAATTATTTTCTACAATATGAATTCAAATGAATTTGAATAAAACAATGTAACTATTTGTGTGTGTGTCTTGGTCCTTCACGGTTATTACACTACAGACGTTCCTGCTGTTTGACTTGTTGCGGTTTTACAATATACTCCCTTTGTCCCAAGATACGGCTTACATTTGGTTTATATACATATAGCTTTTTTTTACAGATTCGCAGGGCCGGATTTAGACTATAAGCTAAATAAGCTACAGCTTAGGGCCTCACAATCTGGAGGGGCCTCAGTTTTAAAGGCTTCTCAAGGCTTCTCAAAAATCGATTAAAAAATATCAAATAAAAGTCTTGAATCCCAAAATAGGGGACTCACAATTTAACATAGCTTAGGGCCTCACCACACCTAAATCCGGCCCTGCAGATTCGGCTAAGTTTTTCAACTACACAAATGTATTTAGATGTTTATTGATGTAAATTAATATTGCCATGCTGTATCACGTGCGTCGTGGCTCGTGGCTACCCATTAAGCATGCAAGTGCATATACTGTACATGTTTGTTTTTTTGCAGGTTTGACTGACTTTTTCAACCTAACAACTATACAAATATATTTAGATGTTTATCGATGTGAAACTGTATTTTCGTGCTGTATCACGTGCATCTTGGCTACACATAATGGATACAGTTAAGCAATGACAAATGTTGCTCTTATTGGCAGCTCAAGTTGGTTGTCGAGCTTTTGTTGTAGTAACGGCTACAGTATTCCATTTCACTTTTCAACTGTCAATTATTTTGATTTATTTTGTCTCTACAAATGTGAAACAGAATTTTCTGAAGCCATAGGTTCATTATTGCAGTCGCAACGGGCAAATTTTGACATGACATGACGCAGTCTCAAAAAACTAACAAACTGCAAGTTGCACCAACTGACTTTGATACCAGAAAGAGAACCTCATTTAGATTACTATAAGCCAATAAAAAACTTATAAAATAATATGTTATAAAACTGTTGTCGGAAAGTTTTACATGAAATTTAAACCATATTTTGGGACATAATTGAAGGCTTGCCCGGAATAACGTTGCATGTAGCAATTCATAGTTATGACTAGGGCCCGGATGTTTATGCATTTGCATAGATGCATATGCAATTGCATATTTTGGGTACTTTTTCAAATCGATGCATATTTCAGTCACTTTTCTAATAAATGCATATTTCTGTGATTTTTATGTTTTATTGCATATTCTTGCTTATTGCATATTCTAAGATTTTTGGGAGGTATTTTCATGTCAAAGTAAATTTATATAACAATTAGGGAGATTTAACCTTACCTGATAACCTGTCACCAAGACCTACCCCCTCATTCGTTCATTTGCTTTTGTTTCCCCACCATTTTTAGCAAAAAACCGTGGTGGGATATCCCAAACAGAAAACTGCCAATCTATTTTTACCATTTACGTATAGGAAATGGGAAAAATCAAAGTAAGAAATAGTGAGAAGTTAAACTTTGTTGAAGAGTTTCTTAACCAAGTTTTTAGCAGTGATAAATGCATATGATTATGTTGCCTATGTGGAATACAAGTTACAGTGACAAAAAAGCCCATGCCATTTCGATATGTTTGTATTTTTTTACAAAGTAAATAAATGTACGATAAATTAAATTAAACGTTTTTTTTTTCAAATGAAATTTATAACCTCTATTGTGTAATAGTGTTTTTGAAATAAATGCATATTAATGCATATTTTGATCCATTTACGTGCATAAATGGATGCATATTTCAGGCTTTATAAATGCATAAACATCCGGGCCCTAGTTATGACTTATGAGTAAGTGGCAAAAAAAGTATTCAGCAACACATTGATTGTCACATATTAGGTGACCAATTTAATTTCGAAGTGATATGTCTAAGTTTTAGGTAGGTATGAGTTTGTCTATTGGAGGCACAAGCTAGGCCCATATATGAGGCACGTTTTTTTTTTACAATAATCTCAACATTGAATTTTTGTAACATACAACGTTATTCCGGACAAGCCTTCAATTTACAAATAAACAAATTTAATCGAGTTGTACATGATCCAAGATAATATCGACAGTGACACTAAGTGCATGTGAGTTGATGATGCTTTACAAATCTTAAACCTGAATCTTATTACAATGGATTTGGAAGCTTGCTCTCCGCCATGGTACCCATTGTGTCCCAGTCTTTGGAGCTCAAGATTTATTTATGAAAATCCAACGCTCAAAATGAAATATGAACCTGTCCACATGAAACCCCACGAAGAATCATCCATCAAATCCTCACTTAAATCCACCATGATCTAGTCAAACTTGATGCAGTGAGCCTGAATGAATTCAGAATGCACAATGGGTTGCAGCGCGCTGTTACAATTGCTTTATGTTACAATTGAAGATCATGATGTAAATGGGTGTTAAGTAACATTTTTTGTCAAAATTGAACCACAAGCATTTCCGAATGTCTTAGGCGCAATTCTACTTTCCTGACACATGGATTTTTTTGAGCAAAAAAAACAATATGTGCAAAGATATTAGAGTGTGAAAAAATAGCCCATAGACAGCAAGGCAAGTTCAGATCTTTAAAAAGTGTTTTCCTCGAAGTTGTAAAAATGTTACTTAACACCCTTTTAAATTAGGCTCTTCAATTATGAATGTGCATTGAGATTTCTAATTTCTCTTGCATTCCAGAATAATGCTGATTTAAAGCACAGTACTGTTCAACAGGCAAACTAATATGTGATAATAACTATTTATGATAAATGAGTAACATATCAAGAAAGATTTTGTGCTTGACTATGGATAATGGAAACCCATTAAAATTCCAATACCAATTGAAAGCATGAACATCGAAGCTTTTAACATCATTATTATTGCATTGCACTGCTACAATGGGGGCATAATGTTGAACAGCAAATTTTACTAATGAAAAGTTTGCCTATGAATATTTCACGTACTTCAGAGCGGATGTTCAGAAAAATTAGAATAGAGCATATTATTATTCCAATCTACAAACATTGTATACAGGAAATCCTTCATTTCATTTTATTAGTACTGTATGTGACGTTAGAATACCCAGCTCAGATCCTTTAATTCATTCATTTATTTTCATTTTATTCATAAGCGATCCAATGATCAAAAATTAAGGGTGAGCTTTAAGTATCTGGCCCATGGAATTTCTACATAAAAATCTATATATAAGTATATTTGCACTTTTCATTTTTGAGAGAAAAGTACAAAATACTTGTACAAATACAAAGTAAACTACTATTGATCTGTACTGGCGTAAATGAAAAATAAAATTTGCTAATATGTGATCCAATCGGACCGAACCAGTGTATACGACTCTTCGACCTTTTGCCAAAAACCTTTACTAAGCATCATTGTAGGAACATTTTAGAACTCAATATTGTAGGAAATAACGTCAAAGGAAACAAAGGCACACAAGGCAAATCATGTGTGTTTTGATTTGTTTTTCTTAATTTTAGACTTTATTTTATTTTTTGGCTTTCCTTGTATTTTTTTGACGTCTTGTTTTTGATTTTATTTCCTACAATCAAACCTCACACCGGTTGGTGCTTATGGGAGGCCTGATAAGGTTTTGTTACTAGTTCAATAAAAAAATCGCAATATTAACTAAAATTCTATTTCATTTCCGCCAGTACAGATATTATTTACATGTACAGTACATTTACATTTGAAAATACAATCACCATTGTTTTCCACAAAATGGAAAGCTAAAATATATAGTTTTTATGCAATAAATTCCATGGGCCATATACTGTACTAAACTTTATCCAAAAATCATACTATTTAGTGCACAAGTGCCCCTATAAAGTTTTGTCACTGTAACTTTATAGTCATGCAGATGTTCGTTATGGCAAGTGTTTGTAAATCAAACCATTTTAACGTAAACCAAGAGCTGCCTGTATATAAAATTAATACAAATTCTACTTACTTGGTGTCACCATGCTTGTGTGTAGTTGTCATTCGTATCCAAGTTGAGGTAATGTTTCTTTACATTGCAATTCTATTGCCTACTAAAGAAAGAAAACAAAACTAATAATTCGTGCATGTGAAAAAAAACAACTAATATCCGATAGAAAACAACAAAATTACAAGTTGATTAATTTGCATTGGAATATCTTATATGTTAACCAATAAAAACATGGGGGTGTTATCATCGAATAGAAATAAAATGAATATAATAATAATAATAACAAAGAAATATTCTAAACTGTTTATTTTTAAATACTCTGAGGATTATTTATTTTTATCTTTCGATAACATTATTGTTTTTATACTTTATTTGCTATGATAGATCGATTCTTCTTGTCTATTAGTTCACATTGACGATTCTGCCAGAAAAAAATCTTCCTGATTAGTTAGTATCATAGTAGTAGTAGTTCAGTCTACGGTAGAAGATGTACTGTAGATGAAATTCAACAAACAGTAAGAAAAGATTTTGAGACAAACAGAAATTGAACATTGGATTTTTGGAAAGGAGCACACAGAGTAGAAGAAGAAGAACAGAATAACACATTAAACAGCTTTGTTAGTTGTTGTTTTTTTGTTTGTTATAAAAAAAATACTGATAAAAATGATTTGGTAAATAAATTACTGTGACAACCAACATAGTCTATAGATTACGGATAGTCAACGGACTATTGGCATATGCACCGTAAACGGTATTGAAATAAGACGGCAACTCTCGGTTTACGAACGTTTGATGAAACCATAACGCATACAACCATAATGAAACGCAAAATCATCCAATGTTCAGCACATGGTTTTTTATACTCTGAATTGCTGTTAGTATACAGGGTGAATCAGAATTACTATTTTTAAGTTTTAGAGGTGATGTAATGAAATATCTTTTAATCATAAACTATAATCCGGAAATAATTAATGCAACGAAATTAAAGAAATTTTTGTGATGTACTGGTTTAGATCATTGATCGTAGGAAATAAAGTCAAAAACAAGACAAAGAAACAAAAGACGTCAAAAATATTTATTTATTTTTACTTTTTTCCTTGTATTTTTTGACGTCTTTTTTTATTACTTTAGTTTCTTTGTCTTAATTTTATTTTTCCTACAATTATATTCATTATACCCACTGGAAATGAACCAACACGGTTACATTCCACATTGAGAGTATATAGCGTTTTTATTTCCGTAATTTCGTTGTATCTCGTTATGGGAGTATTTCCGGACTATAGTTTACTAGTAAAAGATGTTTCATTACATGCTCTCTTATAACCTCTGAAAATAAGGAATGATTATTCCGACTTACCCTGTATACAATACGTATCGTTAAAGCCCAGTATTGTAAGATGCACATAACAGTGGCGTCACGGGGGTTGGTGTCACCCAGTGCAATAACTCATGGTGTCTACCCTTTAAAAACTTTATTCGAAGCATCAGACACTAATGTGCATGCGCAGCAATGTCTTAGTACAACAATCGCTCATAAACCAAGAGTTACCTCTATGAGTAGTTTGAATGTAATATTTCAAACGTACAAAAACCTTCCGAACACCGAAATTTACGGTTTCAAGATCAGTCCCACGATACATGTGCCTAATCCGTTTTCTACTTCCAATACAAGATGGATGATGAGGAAAATTTTACCTAGATGACACCGAGGACGCAAGTCGTGACTCTTTGCGTGTTCCGAGGAAACGATAACAAAATATATTATTAAAGTACGTGTAGCCTCTCGGAAAGGTTTGTTTTTTAACTTAATGAGCAGATGATTGCCAGAAACAAAACTTGTGCGTGATAAGATCGTTCCTAGCTATTTCAGGATAAAAACACTTTGTTTTAGATTTTGCTGACTACCGTAGTCGTGGCTTGATCGTCTCCGATTCCCGATGCTGGCGTCGGAGCTACGGGAGCGCTGGCGGCCGCCACGGCCGCAGCTGCCCCTTTGCTGATCAACGGCGGCATCTTGACTAGATGGAATACCCGTAGGAAAGTGCATCTGATCTCCGAACTACAAAGACAATAGACGTAGAAGTTCATGGCGTAGTTGATGAATTCCATATTGTTAGCGAAGGCACGAAACACCTGGAAGCCGAAGTTCCGCTCCATCTCGTTCGACTTGAAGAGGGTGAGAAAGGCAGCGGGCGTCATTGTCACCACAAACATGATGACGATGCCAATGAGCAGCATGAACAGCCGACGTTCTTCTTGCATGCTTCCACCTCCACTGCTACTTGATGAAGAGTCGTTGGCGTTGGTCGATCCGGTGTTACGCGATCCAGGGCTTCCGGTGCAGCTGTATCTGGACGTGTGCAAAAGCGCTTTCCTCTTGCGAACTACCTTCTGGAAGGCGATGATGATCATGATGTTCAGAAACGAGAGCACAAGGGTTGGTCCCAACCGTACGAGGATTTCTTTAAACCACAGGTACACCATCCAGGCCGTAGCCTTGCTGACGGCCAGGTTCTCCTTCACGAGGTAACGTATCTGCACAATTTGGGAGGAGTTGCTGTCCTCGCTGACGTAGAGCTCCTCCTTGACGTCATAGTAGAAACATACAGGTATGTAGAAAAGGAAAGAGAGTACATACGACGAGATAATCTGCAGACGGGCCCTGGGATACGTGTGCACTTTCTTGAATTTGGTGGGCTTGCTGATGGAAAAGTACCTGTCCACCGTGACGGCGACGACGATAAACACGCTGCACGCCATGAAGGCATTGACGAGAGCTAGTTCTAAGTGAGCATGGTAGAAGGCTGACCAGTAGTCGTCTCGGTGAGAGTCGGTGAACCGAAGCAACGTCGGAATGGTGAAGATGAGCGACATCATATCCGATATGGCCAGCCATGTCAGATATGTATACATGACGCCTTTCAGGTTAGGCTGAGTCAGAACGATGAGATTGAGGATGTTGCCGATCACGCCGATTCCTATGAGCACGGGAGCGATGATGCCGTACGCTATCCAGTTGAGTCGTTGGATTTTTTCCCGAAACAGAGGATCGTTGTCGTCTTGTGTCGTCTCATTATTGTAGTCGATGGTTAGGAAAAGAGTTTGGTTGCCCCACGAAGAATCTGAGGCGAAGCTAGGCCAAGCACTGCTGTGCATCACCACTGAAGATGGACCGGAGTGCCATCAGCTGAAAATAATGAAAACAAATTACATTAACACTATTGCCCATAAGAAAAAAAAATACTCAAACTTCATAACAATAAATATACAGTGAAGAAAGCTATCAAATCCCAAGTTGGGTGGAAAAACGGCGTAAATCCACTTATGTCGTTATTCCTTAAAAAAATGCATATATTGAATCGTTTTAGACCAGTCTATAGCATAAAGACATTGATTTGCACTTTTGAAGGAAAAATATGGAACGCGACTATTGTAAATCTGAATTTTTGTGTGATCTCTTTCTTTTTGTCGCTTCACTTCCTGGTTGTGTCACACTCGCTCGCTTCCCTTCCAAAACCATGGAAAATATACCGATCTTTGGAAAAACGGCGTAAATGCATTTAAATAAATTAACACGATATTTAGAATAACGGCATAATAGTATTTTTAAATTAGCTTGTAACTTAAAATGAACATTTTTTTTTTTTTTTGCAAAACCTGTTAACAGTTACATGTTCCTTTATCTTTTATTTCAGATATAATTGAGGAATTAGGTGGAATAACGACGTAACTCCAAAAATGTAATTTTTAGAAAAAGGGCAAAAACTTCTGGCATCTTCAAATTTAAGATTAAAAAAAATTCCTGTAAACTGTATATTTATAGGATGAAAAATGAACAGGTTTTGCAAAAAAAAAATAAAATATTAACTTAGTTGATTGGCTTAAAGTTACGGGCGAATTTAAAAATTCAATTACGTCGTTATTTCCAGAGAGCAGTGATCTATTTTTATTTTCAATTTTAGATCCCATAAGCATGATACAATAAAAGAAAAGTGATACAAAAATAAATTTGTGTAGGAAGTATACAAAACGTGAAATAATTAGTATCTTTTCCATTGTTTTGGAGTGGAACAACTAGGAACTGAAGCGCAAAACAAGTGAAGCTAATATAAAGAGTACAAGTAGCCTACATTAAAATTTCTTTTTAAGCATACTCTTTAATATACTGGCACATAGCTTCAGCCATATTGGTTTTTAGTTAACAGCATATAGGCAATGGCACTCGATACACTAAGACGAATCCATAGACACCTCATTAAAATTCACAGTCTTGTTTTTGTACGCACAATCTTTATACACTTGCATATAGTGTCCGCCATATTAAATTTCCATTGATGACATATAGCCAGTGTCACTCGTGAGAAATAGGCGAATCCATAGACACCTCACTCATCAAAATCATCCATCGAGTAATTTTGTTTTTATATGTAGAAACTCACAACTCACTCACAAGTGAAGCTAATATAAAAAGGAAGAAATTTCAAAAATTTAATGGTTTACAATAGGGGGGGAGGTTCATTTTGCTCCAAAAAGTTCGAAGGCGCAAATTATATGCAACCCAATACCGTTAGGCTATAGACAGGTCTAAAACGATTCAATTTATGCGATCTTACGAATAATGACGTAATTGCCTTTACGTCGTTATTCCACCAAAATCCTCAATTAAATATATACTGTAATCAAAATAAAGCTAACGGTAAATCAATATTTTAATTGTCACGCTATTTAATTTAAAAATTTCAGTACATCAAAACGTTATTCATTTTGCTCTAAATCGCATCCATTCTTTACTACATCTGTTATAGAAAACAAATGGTTATATTAACATAATTAAAATATGACAAAACATTATTGAACTTGTATCAAACTACTGTTTACGTAAAAGCTTTTTCGGATGATTAATTTTTTATTTTTCAATTTGTAATTCCATTGAAGAGCTTGTTGAAAGAAAAGCATTGCTGCCCGGTTGGGCTTCTCTGTTTTACATGGTTGCACAGCGTGGAAATAACAATCGGGGGGAGTTTTCAAGTTATTCCTATTGCGTTGCTCGGTTCACTTACGAATACTCAAATTAACCTTTATTTTTAATTATAAATAATTAAAAGGGGTTTATTGTGTAAAATACTTTGTTACAGTACATTTTTGGCTAAATTTAACAATTTTAACATTTTATTAAATTTAGCAATTTACGTTGTATAGTCAGCAGTGCATTACATTGTATAGCGTGGTTACACCATGTTTCAAGACTTTCAAATAATTAAAAACTAATGTACTGCCTATTCTAAAAACTAATGTACTGCCCATTCACTATCATTAAATACACTGAAAAACTAATATAATTCAATTTTTTAACCACAACTCCAAAATGCAAGTAGGCTACCCATAAAATTATTAGGTATATGGTTTGACTCCCATCTCAGATCTACCGGTCATATTAATAAATTAACTATGCGACTTGATCGCTGTTTATATCAATCTAAAAATCTAAGTTAGTAGTAAACATTCCATGTGGTATCGATAGCATTACCATCGAAACGCTAACACAAACTTATGCAAATTCGGTGGGTCAAAAATCGAGGTTACGATACATCGATAAAATCGGGTTACGTCTCGCGCTTTAGGTGAATATTTATATTAATTGGAACAATTTACCACTGTATATCAGACAAAAAAGTTTTGATTGCAATCATCACAACTGTCGATCGTAATGTTTTACATTTCAAAAACATTTTATTTAAACACACTTTACATGTTTAATTCTTTTAATGTTCTGTTATTAATGTTATTAAATCTACATATATTCGCTTTGTAAAAATGGATTTTTTTTGGTTCTTTTGTTTTGTTTTTAATATAGGATTAATAAGCCATTTTGGCTTACATGATCCAGTGAGATGCTGTGAGATGCTGATAAATTGAATAAATAATAATAAAAAATAATATTGTTAGTAGTAGGCCCTATAGTAATGCAAAAGCACCAGTTCTAGGGGTTAGGTCTTAGTGCCTTCGTTGAGTTGTCGGTGATCATACATAACAATTAAACAATTCGACAATTCGAAAAAGTGAGACATACTGTGCAATTGAAACTTCACGAAATTCTTTCTTTTGGGACTTTTGGTTGATTTTTTTATGCGATGTTATTTAGTACGAAACAATGGAAACATCCTAAAATATTTATGACTGTTATAATATAAGATGCAATTTTTCATTCTACTTTTTCGTAGAAAGTAACCCTCTCAGAAATCGATTACTACCTGTTTCTTTCATTTTAATATTTTAAATATGTGATTTTATGTAATTTTTTTTGCAAAACGTGACGTCTGCATATACCGATAACTATCTGTACAATATACGTAAAATTGCATAAACTTAATTAATCCTAAGTACACTGAAAAGTCGATTATCCAAATCACAATTATCACAAATTCCGGTTTATCCGAATTAGGTAAAATGTCATGTCAATATAAAATATCGATACGTTATCGAAAAATCATTAACATTATTGATAGCTATGAATAATTTAAATGACAAATTACAAGTTAACACTGTACATACATATTGTTCATTAAAGTTGTTAACTTTGTTTTAATATCGTACCGGGCATATTAATTGAAATTATACGAACCATCCACATTTTTGTTTATCCGAAATAGGCTTGGTCCAATACTATTCAGATATAATCGAGTTTGTAGTGTAAAAAATTTCTCACAAAAAAAAAATGAAAAATTTGTTTTTTGGCTATTGAACTTATAAACAATAGCCAAAAAACAAATTTAACTAACCCGTATTTTCTTGTACATCGAAATTCGTCAGTGGAAAAGTAAAATTCGTTTTCGTTACCAAACTGGTTAAATTTTCTTAATCAAGAAATGAAGCCAAAGAACCTGCTGTAAGACTGGCAAGCAAATCATGGCAACCTTAACACCTTATCCACTTGGTAGGTAGTAAATGTGTGCAATGGACTTCCAAACATTGGATGCTACTGAGTGTGTGTACTAAGAAAAAAAGGGGTTACTTTTATGACTGTCATTCTCAGGTCAGTGACAACTTTGCTAGCCACTGAATTGTCTTATCTCGGCCACAACTGCAGCTGGAATTACTGCCGAGTGGGACATGATTGGATCAAGTGAAATAACAAGACTTTAACACCTTTTTTTTTGGTAAAACAGATATTCGGTTAATCATAGTAAACAATGCCGAAATAAAAGGATAAAATGTGTGTGAAAATTGAATAAAAAGGTCCTTTAAAAAAACTAAATAATGGATATTAAAATTTTTACGAATATGAAATTACCTCAATGTCAGTACTATAAGATATAAAATCACATTTGTAATAATAAACCTTTTCTATTTTTAAAAGACAGAAAAATTCACAATTTTTTCATTCTATATGTCTACCAAAGCAAGAAAAGAAAAACAATACGTTCATAAGAAAATAAGATTAAACAAAGGGACAACGGTTCGAGTAGGAAATTCATAATATAACAAGTTATGTACGTTTCAGGAACCTACCAAAAAAAAGAGCTAAAAAATGTTGAACCACTTCGACCTCAAAGTAATAAGTTAAATAAAAGAGTTAAAAAAAAAAAAACTGCAAAACTGTATTCACAGTGAAACTAGCCATAGTTGTAACCTAGTCCGAAAAATATGCTAACTTCACGCGAAGCTCTTAAGCAGCGCAGAGAAAGCGTCCATTGTGACGAAACTTTTCACTCTTCAAGGAGCTTCAATAGAGTTCAAGAGACAGTCTAAAATCCCTTCCGAGAAAAGCGAGTCAACAACAAGTTATTTTCTTCAACGAGGTTTCTTTAAGCAATGACCTCCGTCTCGTTGATTAAGACGCTTTCCCTTTTCGCCCGAGACATTGATAGAATGTGGTGAAAGTTCTTGGCACCTTTCAAGTGTATGTTGTTGCTCTTTTCCATTTTCATAAAACTACTTTTTTGAAAAAAAAATCCCCATTGTCAAACATCTTTTCTTAACATCTTCACTTCGCTTTTAAGATGTTAAATGTCACCTCATATTTCGTCTTTAATTGCATTTTTGTCTTTTGTGTTTCGTAGTTTCTTTTGTTTCGTTGAGGTTCAACGCATTAAGAAAGATCAGATAAACGCAATACACATTTTCTGTGGTGATTCAAATTAAAAGACCGTTGTTTTACGTTGATTTTACTAACCAATAATAAAAGACTCAAATTTGTAAATTTTTTTTTTTTTTGCAGAAAAAAATTCTAAAGTCAACAACTATTCTTCAAGACATTTCAAAATGATAGCACTAAGACTTTCCATTGTTTTCAAGAAACACAAGCATCACATTGTGACACACACATAATAAGAAGTAATTTGACAAATTAAACATCATTGATCATTGTAACGCAATTGACTTCTTATTTATTAACGAAATGTTTGTTGTTCTTACTGATAAGTGGAAAAAAAGAAGCCTAAAACCCAAGAGCAATTCCAAAACAAACAAAAAGACACACCGCAAGAATCTCTTGTTCTACCATTCGAAAAATCGCCAATGGCAAAGACATTCCGATATTTCATCTATATAAATATATATATCTATAAATATATAATATATTGTTTAGCTGGTAGGAAAAGGAGATTTACAAGAAAGGAAATGCGTACTTCCCCAAACTAAATTAAATGGTTCGCGCAGGCTCGAAGGAGCAAAACCGCGACTCGGGCTAATCAATTACCGAATACGATGACGTCATCGGTTACCATGGTTACCTCGAAAGACTTTCTTCTTCTTCGTCTGCTTCTTCGTCTTTGGTGCGGGCAAAGGACTCGGGGCAGGTGGTCGAGTAACAACTAGCAGACGAACTAGTGGCAGTAGTAGCAGAAGAAGAAGAAACAGAAGAAGCAGACGCCGGCAACAACACGAACCCTTTTCGTCTAGGGATCCCTGCTAGTAGCGATTCGGTCCAGTTGTCAGTCGAGTGGTACTTCAGCAGAATGTCCACAACTGTTGGACAAATACAAAAAAAAAAAACAACGAAAGAATGAAACAAACAAACAAAAAAAGGAAATACTGCTTGTTTCCGAAAGGCAAACAACTAAGCTAATCCCATAGTGGAGAAGTGGTACATGTTGGGAAAGGAAATAAAGAAGCCGTTTGGGACGTTTCGGAAGTGTTATGTAACATTGAGTGGAAATAAAATGAAGGAAATCAAAATATGAACAAGAAAAACATTACTACACTCGATAAGAAAGCAATTAACAAAAAAAAAACAACAACACAAAAAACGTTGACAGTGAAACTGAAAAAAAAAACAGGCATTAAACTACAATATATGAAAAGCAACAAGTCGTACTCTGTCTCTCTGTCCGTGGAAGAATGTTTCCGTGAAAATAAGTGAAATCCAAAATGGTTATCTAGAAGTTTACGGGTCAAAATGGCGGCGTTTCAGCTTCGTAATTCCTAACCTAACCCCTTAAAAATAAGCCCATAGCCAAGTACAAACAAAAAGTAATAACAAATAATTGAAATTTATTAACGTTTTTTGATTTTTAAACAATTTAACGTTGGTTCCATACGTTAAATGACGTATGGAGCCAACGGCAGTTTAGGCATTGCCGCCCAAAATGGCGGCAATGCATGTACAGTGGTACATGCATTGCCGCCATTTTGCCTCGTTAACTCATAGTTTACCAACCAAATTTAGCAAAGGAAGCTTAGCAAGAAAAACCATAACTACCATAACAAATTAAGTGCATGAAGAGAGATAACAATATTGTCATGTGCTACAGCACAAGACCTACTAGTAAATGAAAAAAAAATTCAGAATAAACGAGAAAACTCAACATAAATTACAAAAACCCCTTGACTAAACGAGAAAACTCAACATAAATTACAACATAATTTTCAATTCAATGTTTGAATTGAAAATTATTCAAACATAATTTTCAATCAATTTTGGCGATACTGTAATACTGTACTATCATTGTTATTTTTACACTCCCTAATATTAGCTTCAATTATGAGTTTGTGAGTGAATGAGTGAGCTGGGAATTGAACGTATACCGGCACTGCTATCTACAGTCGTTTATGAAAATATACCAACTGTAGCAAATGTAAGAGAATGTACCAAAAAAAAACGCATAAAAATAGAACCGCATAAATCCTTCGCATAAATAAAACAAAACCGCATTAAATAAAATATAAGGAAATAGCATATACAGTGTGAATAAATCGAAAACTGCAAAAATTAAAAATAAAATTACTCAAAACTCGCATAAATCGAAAAGCACAGACACCCAAAATAGAATTACTCAAAAACACGCATAAATTAAATATCGAGATTGCACAAGAGTCGCATAAATCAAATTTTGCATAAATCAAAACTAGATTTTTTTTTTGCATTATGTATGTACAAGTACATACGTATATCGGTTTATCTGTATATGACAGTAAACTATTAAAAGCATTTTTAATGTTCTTGTTTTAAATATTTTGGTATCGAAAATAAAAAATATAAATTCCACAATTGTCCAATTTCAGTATAACAAAAGTTATACAATACAAATTATAAGACGTACTTTAGCCTACAGTTCCACATATTTCTAATCCACATTTTTATACGTAGGTATAGACTACCGTAAAGAAATTTCGAGTTAAATGAAATATATCCACTGAAAATGCAATAAAAGCCATCAACACCCATTGACACTGTAATTTCCTGCATCAAAAAAAAAAAAAAACACGTCAATATGACAAAAAAAAAAATAGAAATAAATAAAACATATGAAAAAAGTAAAAAAAGGAAACGTGTCATTTCGTATCAAATCTAAAAATTGCAGAAAAATCTTGGGACCATTTTATAGTAAGCAAAAAAATAAAAATGGCAAAAAAATTTCTACATTTTACATGGAAGACTGACTTTTCTACTTGACAGAACTCAATTTAAGATAGAAGAAAAACCATATGAATATACTGTATATATCTATATAAATAATGTATGTGTGTGTGTG